>JAGXCT010034949.1:0-25503 GCA_022495035.1 Philopotamus ludificatus
GATGGAACTGTGTCGGACCGGTCTGACACAGCTTCATCCTGGGTACAAAAGTAACACAGGACATTAACAATGAACAAAAAGCTTTATCAATACTAACGCATCATTACTTTTAAATCAAATTACAAGTGTATTCATATTTTATACGATGTCACACGGTGTTAACACGGTTTTTGGTGGGACGTATATTTTAAATTTTAAATTAAGCCCAGCTTTTAGTATTCTCTAGATTTATTTAATCGATCCGTCACGGTAACTCAAAATATCCGCGTCGTCTTAAGAGAGTCCATTTATAATGGAAAATAGACCCCAAGCATTTCAAGGCAATACATTAATGAATTCTCCATCAATAGCTTGACTTTTTTTAATAAGAAAAGATTATTCTAAGAATAAAACGCGACACATGTGCCACACGATATCACAACCACTCGGCACATCGTACCGGATGCGAGCGAGAAAAAGCATTGCGTGCGTAGCAACAGAAGTGAATATTGTTGTTTTTATTTTTTCCGAAATTGCAGACAATAAAGGACAACGCAATATTTATTCTTTTTTTAGACAAATACAAAAAGTTTGTGACATGTATAATATATATTAAAAGAGTTATTCGAGAAAAATCAAAAACTTAGGGTCCCAAATAGACCCCATCGGCACGGCTAGGTTAATGAAAATCTTACATATTTTTCCTCTTTCTATTCTTTTTATATTCTTCATGAAAGTATACAGATATATCATTAAAAAAATATTATATTTAGAAATGAAATTAACATTTTTAGAAATACAATTTATTTGGAAGCCCGACGAGAATTAATAATAGAGGCAGGAGAAAATATTAAGATGTTATTGAATATAAAAAATAGTACTTCTTGTATCCTATTATTTGTAAAGAGAGCTTTTCTCCAATAAATAATTTTTAAATTCGAAATCCTTTAAATGTATTTCTGTCCAAAAAATATAGGATCTATTTTTATTAAATATAATGTTTAAATTAACAGATATATAAATAGTTATTAATTTTTTTATATGTAAATAGGCATGTTCTTTATCATTTGCATAATTTTTGCGCCATGTAAATTAAATTATATCCTAGGATAATTAAAGCAAAAAATATTTTATCTATAAATGGATTATTGAAGCAATTTTAATTGATTTTTTTTTAAATAAACCTAATTAATGTAAAAAACAATAATGACAATAAATCATTTGATGCTTGAAGGTATTTAGAACTGTATTAACAAAAAATAACAGGCTAAAACCGTTTAAAAAAGTAGTGGTACCGAAATATGTTAAAGATTCCATGGACAGAAGGCGTATAAAATGCAATCGTTCTTTCAAACTCCTTAATAAAGAGCTGTAGGACTTCTGAACACCGCAAATACTTTGGTTTATTCATTTGTGGAGCAAAATATTACTTAGTGCTTACCGTCATAGAGATGGAATAGTAGAAGATAAATTGTGTTTGGGCGAAGCTGTCGTGGTTTCGTAACACTGGCCCAGTTTGCCAAAAATCGGCAAATTTATGAATAAAAAACAAAGTTTATTAAATAAACTACGGCATAAAACGAAAAAGACACTTATATTTATATATACTATTTATTTAAAGTTACAAGTTATAATATAGCGTATTTTAATATTAGCTAATATAATAATTGTATAATATAAAATACATCTCAAATGGGTAAAACATATTATTAGAGATGTCCAGCATTTATGAAAATTAAACATTGATTTTACCTTGTGTTTGTACCTCTTCTCTTGTCTGCGGCCATTGTTCTTGCTTTTCATTTGAAAACAAAGTAGTTATTTGACAATGAGACGTGGAGCAGACAATTGGACCACAGTCTCGGTTGGATCTGGATAGAGATTTATTTGCAAAATTGCGGCAGGTTAGTGTTGACTCTCAAATAATACGATACTAATTTTATCTCCGTTGCATTGTTAATAACAAAATATATAATATTTTATTAACGTGTATATTATATGAGTATGGAGTGTCTTAAACGATGCCGTATGGTCACCCCAGAGGATTACAATAGACATGAAACATTTAGAATCTAAATCGGCAGTTTCTCAACGTCTTGTAATGCCGTTGTTTTACTGAAATCGTTTGCTACGAGCCCCATTTCGGGGCAAAAATAAAATTCTATTCTTACGCCCTCCCGGTTTTGGCCGTGCCCGCCGGAGAGCAATTCAGATTCAAATTGCTGGACCCGCGCCATTCAGACCCCAGATATTTAGCCGAAGGAAATAATCTATTATTACTGTTTTCTTTTGATGGCTTTATGGAGATTTTTTTTTTCTTTCGCTACTTTCCCGGCCGTATACTGCTCACTTTCTTTCGCTCGCTCTCGATTCAGATACTCTGAAATATAAATTATTATCATTGCAGTTTGGCAAACTTAGACCGCGTGTAATAGGATAGTTTTAGCTGAACTGTCAAAAATATTATTTATTATCACTGCATTTTTTTTTGTTGTTCCGAAAACCAATAATTAAAATTCGCATGCTATTAATAATATTTAAAAAATATAGATATAATATTATTTAAATATAATAAATTGATTTAATATGAGTCTTGCGTGTAATATATTAATTATTTTTATTCTAACACTAAACTAAATATTATTTTAAATACTTAACACAATAAGCATTTTCTAATACCTGTTTCGTGAAATTCTGACATTTTATTAAAATAAGACAATGAGTGATTTCAAATGTTTTTGATCTCGAAAAGAATTTTCCATCAACTTACAAAGACCATAATCTGAAGGTACATATGGTGCTTATGGTACAATTCTGGAGAATTTAACATTTCTAAAACTGATGACCCAGGGATAGACACAGCTACCTGATTCGATATTGTTTTTTTCTCCTCAGATTGATGTAGAAGACTCACCTCTAATCTCCAGTAATAATCATAATCATATTATTAAACGGATCGGTTATATATTTGGACAATAAAGATAAATAGATGGTTATTCAAAATTCTAGGACCATTGGAAAAAGTTCGCGTAGCACCTACAATCCACGTCTATTTTTTTCCTAGCCTTATTATAAAACTATCCTTCACTGATGACTATGCGGGATGCAGAATGCAGAGAAGCCTGATGACAAAACCAAGAAGATTCGTAGCAAGAATGGTCACGATCCTCAGACATGAGGGTTCTGATTAAAGAAGAAGATGACTATGGACAAACAAGGTTTCATGTTAATCCTCGATTGTTTTAAGAGGATCAGATAAATGAGTTTAAATTGTCAACATTGATTTTAAGAGATTCCCTAATTTTGTTTTGTCCTTTCACACACTTTTTAACTTTTGAAATCATCTATAGTCAACCCTGTGGTATAACACTGTAGAGGATTTAACATCTCTATAAAATATCGCAGATGGTCTTCATTTGATTTCAATTTTTTATGAAATAAAAACAGTATAAAAAATTCGTAAATGTGTATCTTTAATCTCAGGCCTTAGCTTTTTTTTAGTCAAAATAATATTTACAGAAAGATTACCAATATATTGTAGATATCCAACGTGTTAATTCAACAGCAGCTGACTGATTTCAACGTAATGTAATAAAAACTGACAATACTTTTCCGTTTACTCAATATTTAATTGAGAGGTCAAAATATAAACAAATAATAAACTTTTTAACTAAGTCAAAATACAAAAAAATAGGACTCGACATAGTTATTCAAGATATTGAAAACATATTAGAGAACCATGCTTTTAACGAAGAAAAACTATTGTAAATGTTAGATGAACCTACTATGAATAATGGCTCAGTAAACAGGTGCAAGGAAGTAGTCTAATGTTTCACATTAAAAACAATAAAATAAAGTTTGGGATTAGCTGCTAAATTAAAGGAACAGAAAATTATGCTATATTAGAAAGATATGTCCAAGATGATCATAGTCTTTAAATATAAATACGTAAATGTATTAATGGATGTAATTAAACATCGATATTTTTTAGAACGCACTTATTAATTTTGTATTAACTTTAAACGTCGTATAATATGGATTTGTATTACAAAATGTGGTTTTTGTGATCAAAAAGTTTTTTACCATTTATCGCATATCAAGAAATCTGCAATCGTTTTTGATTTACTATTGAATACATTTCTACATTTAAAAAAAACACGTTTCACCGCAAAAATCATTAGGGTTAGCACTGAAATCAATATTGGCCAGTGACCTTTTTACACAATCGCTATTTTTTACCTCGACCATATTTATTTTCAAATTTTCTAAAAAATAGCTGATTCATTTATGATTTTCGCCCCGGTCGTTCTCGCCGCAGCAATTCTAAGTCGATTTTAGTGTTGCTGCGGCCCAGGTTCTATTTGCGCTTTTGGCACGTTTTGCGAATTTTAAATAACTTTTTTTTAGAATTAGAAAAAGGTGTCTGAAGGTGGGTACTACGTGATGGCTGAAAAATATTTTTTTTTCAGTTCGTCGAGCACTTGGCTCTTATTACATTCCAACACTGGTACGTTTATTACTTTATGCTGACGTGTGCCGCTGACTTTTTCATTTCGACGTGGAATCGCGGTACAAGAATTCGAGATTTGCCTAATTTATTTGAAACGCACATACCATCATACGTACTTTTGTTTTGGATGCTCGCATCGATATGAAAAAGTTGAACGGACGCTGAAAAAAATTTCATTAAAAAGCGCCCTAATTAAAAAAAGTGTAGCTTTTCCGGGTTTTGAATGAAAATATCTCATTTTGCGCGCATTGATATAAATTCGTGTAATGAAAATATTTAATTTCAACATTAAAATGCCAAAAGTTATTCTTGCAAATAATTTTATTAATATTAATACAATTCGTTGAAATGACGCGCTCTGAAAATTATGAAATATTTTTACAAAATATATTTTTTTTGCACATAATATTAAATATATGCTCAGACTGTTTGACCAACAAGGCACTTGTCTGTCGCTAGCAGACGTTGAACATTGAAGTCTTCTACAAATCCACTCCTCAAGTACCACATCTTACGGAGTATATAAAAAAAAATATTGCTCTCTTGCCACTTCACTTTTAAAAAATTATAATATATTACATATTAATTAATAATATTACTGTGAAGCAAAGATATACGTGTCTGAACACATACACACATACATAAAGATAAGTTTTCACAATTAATGAGCCTCCGAGGTACTGAACTTAAAACCGTCTTATCTTAATCATACATACATACATATTTAATTTATTATATTCCATTTCTACAACTGTAATTTAGTAAATTACCATAACAATTAATTTTTTTCAGTAGATTTCAAGTATAAAATATGAAAAATGAATTAAATACGCTTTTTTTAATTTCATCTACTTTGTTGAGATCAATGCTCGTATACTGTTTAAGATAATAATAATCACAATGTATACACTTGTCAGTTTATATGCATGGGGCGTACTTCAGAATTGTCCTCGACTGAATTGAACTCTATTCCCTTCGGCAAATATCGTATGAATCAAGTTTATATTGAACTTGTCATGTGATTCCATAGTTAAACATTAAGTAATAGACGTATGGATTAAGCTATACACATAAATGACGTGTATACTGCCAATCTGGTAATTAGAAATATGGAAATTGAAGATCTCGTTGACAGTATTATCAACATGTTAGTTTTCTCTATAACAGGCCCTCGCCGAATAGCCTAATTTCGAAGATATATCAGTGTTTGACTAAATATGTTCACTTTTTTTAAATTCCATTACTAGTCTAAGTACAATCTGCAGCCAAGTCACCTGCAATTTATTTTTTTGTAGGTCTCCAAGTTTATTTAGTTTATTTAACGACACTTTCGGTAACTCGTTTTATCTCAATCTCAATTATGCGTTGTCTTGTGAGTTCCTGAATGTCATGTTACAAAAGTTGAATAACGTTTTCATCGTCATCTTCCAGATTAAGGTGCTTAGCCAATCAAACAATACTATTGGCTATCTCTTATATTTAATAATCTTTATTAAAAAAATACTATTTATATTAATATAATGTTTTAAGAGTTTTTGGCTGATTTTTTTTATATAATCTTTCTCTATTTCTTGCTAAAAGTCATTATTTCTTTGTAATATTATGGATACCGGAAGAAAATGTGCGCGATTGTATCATCGGTTGTGTTTCTTCCATCGAACCATAAACACGCTTTTTACATTCTTTTGGTCCGTGGACATCTAGAAATCATTTTTCAGAATAAATTTTGTTTTTTTTCCTCCCTATATTTAAGATGGAGGGCTCGCAACTAGACAAGAGTTATTTGCTAAACTACCTGCTGTATAAGTTCCATCAAAAAAACACCCAATCGGCTATTGCGAGAAAAAAAATGCGGTCAATATGGGGATGTACTATTTATTCAGCGTCAAAAATGGTTTAAAAATTTTTAAAATCGAAATTTTGATTTAAAAAACAAGCATCGTAAGAAGAAGGTCGTCAAAGTAGACATATGACATTTTAAGGTGAGAAGTCGAAGCAAACCCATCAAAACAAATAGCAGACTTACTGTTGATCAAGCGTGCAAGTACGTCTAAAAAAATCAGAACAAGACATTAGGACACCGACTGCTTCAAAAATATAAAACTAAATGTAATAAACAGTAATGGCTTCGGGGTGGAAAGGGTTAAAAAAATTAAAACATATTTAAAATTAATTAAAACTCTTCTTGTACGAACAAAGGAGCGTTAAACTCTATAAACATGTCAATATATTCGAAAGTAAAAAATAGAAAATTTAATTAAAGCTCAGACATTTGATAAAAAAATGCTAAAAAGTTATAAAAACTAATTGTTGTTGCGAAGAATCTTAGAGAAAAGTTAAATGCATATCGTTACAATAATAATTACAAACACACTTGTTATTAAGTAATAGACTGTATCATTTAAACTATAATAAATGATATACGATTAAAAAAAGATACCTATGCTTAAACGACTTAAATCGTTATTTTTCCGATTAATCAAAGTTCAAAATTAAACAATTAATACAAAAATATTCAAATTAAGTGTAAAAAATATAGAAAACATATCTGCAAAGATAATATTTATTATTAACAGCCTCTAGATATTTTTGAGTAGGATCAATTAGCGGTTTAAGACCGCGATCGTATTATGTTATACAAAAGATGATGCATCATGAGCAGCACCTGAGGCTCTTAAGAGATGTTTTCATACATTATTTATTGACATTGCCAACTATTTTGCTATATGGCGTAAAATAATGCATCATAGCGTGTAATGAAAAAATGAATTATTAGCATATACATAACACATACATTCGATTTATATTTCATAAAACTTATAAGATTTAAAAAAAAATCAAATGCGTGTACTCATCAGCATATATTGCGGATTATTTTTTTCGGATTCGGTTTTGACTAGAATTTTCCGAGAATTGCCAAACTTTTTTTGCGAGGAACTTTCAATAATCCAATTTGCACCGTATGATGTGTCGTTGGCGGCGTTATGACTTAACACGTGAAAATCACATGGATGTCAAAGAGCGGGAAAGAAGCGGGTTTGGAATTGGAGGAAATACGTTTTTTCCCGTGTCCCCGGATCTCATATAAAACTTTTTTGGCTGTGTGATAAACTTTTATAAGTTTGTAAGCCTTATCGCATTTTTATAAAGTGCGTGCCGAGAATAACGCACGCACAGACACGTGCGCGCACACGCATCTCGCAGTTTGTTCCGTATTTAGAGAAGGAAAAAGTTGAAGATCGAAAAGCAAAATAAAAGCAATGGGATTTTTTCGCCTTGCGCGGAATTAGATTTTTGGAATGATTGATTGGATAACGCAAACGAAGCCTCTAATCTAAGTATTCTTCCTATCAGTGACGGCTCGTGACTTTAAAAACAGATGGGGCATGATGAGGTTGAAGCCCCCCCCCCCTTTTTTGTTAAAAAAAATAACTATATTTATTTTTAGTACAGTGAGGTCGAACCAAGAAAATAAGAATTATCAATTTTTTTATTGCGTAATTAAACAAAACTCTTAATACAAAAATATGTATTTTTATTAATATTTATTTATTTGAACATTTATCCCCAAAGTGTGTGAAGGGTTGCACGAGCGTTCGAAAATTTTGAATTGGCAATCGGTCGAATTACGGAAACTTTAAAAGTTTTTCATCAATCATTTGATGATGATATTCAAATGCCAGAAAAGAGAAATGCAAAAATATATTCAAAAAACATTGACGGTGTCGTTTATTCTTCGAATCGAGTAGAAAATATACACCAGGGGGGCATATACAGGTCTGCCCCAAATAAATCTTAACGCAGGAAACGAAAAGCGACTTTCTGTATACGGCAATACGGAACTTTTTTCTTTACCTCCACTGACTGACAAACAATAACACTCGTTCGCGTCGGACCAACAGTCGAGTAGAGGTTTTCTGAACGGCCCTTCCTACGATAAGGCTAATTTCTTGAGGAGACATTATAACGACAAAACGTTAATAGTGGACCAACACTCTTTATTTCTAAACCTCGCCAAAGCAGGCTAAGGAATAAGGTAAATGGAGGCGATTCTTGCTCTGACTTGGCCGGCAAAGACCCACAAGGCCCTGAAAGCAAGGCCGTTTGAGACTAAATCCTGCAACCTGTTTCTCACGGAGTCTAACTCCGGGCACACCCACAGGATGTGTTCCGAAGTTTGATTAACACACCCACAAAAGTTGCAGCGCGGATCATCCATGACTGCGAGTTCGCAATATTTAGAGTTAAACGCACCGTGTCCCGTGATAAACTGTGATACATGGTCATTTGACTCAATCCAACGCATTTTTAGGCGAGTCTGGGCATCTGGAAAGAACAGGTACCCGACACGGCCCGTCGGCTCCTGTGACCAACACCTTTGCCATGTGTTCACAGATGTACGGTAAACGGCTGCTCTATGCGTAGACCAGTTCCGAGAGCCCTCCACATGTGGGTAGATAACCACATCGCCAATGAGGGCCTCAAACCTTCTTGCATTTAGCTATAGTCCAGGGGCAGCACTCCGGTCAGGACAGCAAGTCACGCCGTGGACGAGGTCCTATACGCTCTGGTGAGCATCAGTAGTGGTAATCTCTGGCCTGAGAGAAGACGTCGGCGAATTGTTGATACGCTAGTCCTATGGGCCCAGAAGTTGGTGGTATATGTGACGATAAGAACGTATATTGTGTTATAATAGCTCTTCATTATTCGGAATTTGATACCCCAATTAGCACCAGAGACCCTGCTGAAGTAGCTGACGGCGTGTTTCGCCTTTTCCAGTATTTGTCCAGTGTAGTAAAACATTCCGAAATTAGTATCCAAGGTAATCCCAAGGTATAGCCCAGAGCCGCGGATCGGTAAGTTGCGGTCGGTCACTAGTAAATCCAATGTATGGGGGCTGCCTGAGCTGGCCCTTTATGAGCACGCCAAAACATTTGTTGGGCGCAAATTTGAGTCAGTTAGTTGAGCCCTAAGCACTAATGCTATGTAGTATGTCGTTTGCACAGGTTTCCAGTCGATCTTGAGTGTCCCGGCCAGCAAGCACGAGGATGTAGTCAGTGTAGCTGATCAGTTTGCAGTTAGCCAGTAGAGGTATTCGCAGCACCCCGTCGAAGAGTACATTCCACAAGATTGGACCTAAAACGGCCCTGTGGGCATCCCATAGTAATAGGAGAGGAGTCTAGTTCATTCCCAGCATCCATCACAATTGCTCAGTCGGATAAATAACTACTGATAATAGCATAAAGATCTGAAGGTATTTTCTTCTCCTTCAGCCTGGCGAGTATCACCGGCCACCAGGCGCTGTCGAAGGCGGCCGAGATGTCCAGTATAATTGCAAGGACATATTTACAGGTAGACGCACATGTAAAGGTCCGGACATCTTGCAATTCATCTTGTGTGGATCAGGCAGGCTTGAAGCCGAATGGGCGGTCGGAGAGGGGCGCATTCTCATGAAGGTATCGCTCAAGACGTTTGGCAAACACCCTTTCAAGCAGCTTGCCCATAACAGGGAGCAACGTAATCGGGTGGTATGCTTTAGGGTCTCTAGGGTAAAACTTGAGGAAGCAGCCTCCTTTAAGGCACTGTTAAGCAGGTATACGTCGGACCTACAACTAAATTAAGGCTAGCAACTACGCGTCCAGAGCATATAGAAACCTGCCCCAAATAGACTTACGCAGAAGACAAAAAGCGACCTTCTGTATACGGTAATAAGAAACTTATCTTTTTGCCTTCACTGCCTAGCCAAACAACAACACCCGTTCGCGTCAAAGCTAGCAACCACGTGACAAGGGCAGATACAAGAATGCCCAAACATATACGAATACGATTCTGTTAGCATATTTCAGCGAATTATTATTTCAGGAAAATTATCAGGAAAAATATGTGTGGCGTTAGTGGCCCTAAAGACGATCCGCCCCTGCAATATATGTCAATAAATTCAACGATCTCAAGATTTTAAATAATAAAATAAATAATCCGTTTCAATGTCACATTAATTGCTCGGTTTCTTTAATTACATCATTAATTACAGAACAGTAATTAGTGATTTTAACTACATAATCCACAAATCCAACGCCATTACAGTTAAAATTTAATATAGAATATCTCTAATGGTTTTTAAATATTATCACATGCAAGAAAATAAATTCAGACTTCACGTCTGTATTTTCACGCCAATGTACAAATGTAATGAAGCCAATTAAAATTGTACCACATTGGATTAAATTTCTCTACGGAAAATTCGTTCCATTCATTTTTAAAAAAATAGAGTGCTACTATGTTATTCAGAACAAAATTTAAAAATTTTTAATTGACTTTTTTAATAATTTCCATATACAGTAGCCGTTAAAAATGTTAGATCCCGGATTAAAATGACATACTATGGCATAAAATCAATAAAACATTGCTAAAGAGTCGTACGGGTTTTAATTCTATTGAGCACCTTTGGGAAAAAAAATAAAATAAAAGTTGGATTTAGCAAAGCTTTCCGTATTACTAACTGAAAAAAATAGAAATATTTAGTTCAGGGAAATTTCTTTGTTATAATGTGAAATCTATGCTTTCCGAGATTCTGGCATTGTATTAAATAAATAAAAAAGGGAGTTTAACTGGAGTAAAATTATTTGACGTATTTAAGCTTTTTTATGGTAATTATAAAATAATACAATTTAATTATTATATAAAACATTAACATTTCTTTGTCGTTTAAATTTTATTAAAGTAGCTAAAAAAATAATATCGCCTTGTGAAAAAATAAAACTCTGAGAAAAACCTGTATTATATTTTTTTACCCAGAAGAAAAAACTCATCCGAATAAAAATATAAAGAAATAGCAAGAAATGCAGACAATCAAACAATTTTTTTTTAACTAATATAGATATGAAAAGCTAATAATAAGGATTACAAAGTGATACTATAATTATTTTAATTGAATTTAGTCGATTTAAAACTTAGTTAAATTATTTAAATAATCTCAATTATAATTTGTTAATGTGTAGATTATGATACATTTTAGGGTGAAATTTTATCTTATCTTTAATATAAAATCTAGATTAAATGACATTCAAAATAATCAAAGACAGATGCAAAAATATGCAAAGAAAATAATTTGCTTCATCTCATGCACCATATGAATATTGTATGCTATGCTTTGGTAGGGATTATATTTTTATTTAACATAAATTTTAGATGTTGAAGATTTTGTAGCTTTATGGTGATTCAGCGCAGCTGCAGCTTTAAAGAATGACTGGGGTATATATAATTTTCAATTTCTCCAGGCATCCAGGTTTATGGCCTGCTTTGTTGCCGATAAATGTTAAAATACATTTCACCCGCATAAATCGTTGGTTTAAATTTTAGTTCTTAGAAAATATACTGGCTGTTCTCTTAAAAATTTAAAAATATACAATGTAAACATATTCAGCATTAAAATAAATCCATTTCATCCAATCTATCCAACGGATTAAAATAATAAATCCATTATTTTAATCCGTTTCCATGGCCACAGAAACCCAGAAGGGTTTAATAAGGCAATGATTCATTTTTATTTTAACTCGATTAAAATGGCTGATGTCGACAACGAAAATAACTTATTGTATTTTTCTATATCACTAAAAGATCAATTAATGATACTCATAGGCTAGCCGGCAACATGCTAATTTCCGTAATTATCGTAGAGTATCCTCTAACGATAACATGATTAAGAATCTAATCTCCTGGTCTGAAAAAACTGAATCAATCGGCGATCTTCTCGGTTGACGTCCTAGTGGTATGTTGTGTACTAACACAGCGTTCAAAGCTGTACAACAGAATGTCCTAGAGTAGTGCTATTCAATTTCTTCAGTATTCAGTAATTTTGGAAGAGGTAATCAATATCTGAATTGAGATGGCGAGGAATGATTTCTTAAAAATTAAAAACTATTATGTTGTGGCAGACTATTCCTAAAAATCAATCTCCGAACAATAACCGACTGGACCATCATTTATGGACCAGAGTATCCCTTTTTGCAGGCATCATGGAAGAAAATGTAGAAGGTAAACGGTGGTTGAGGAAAAAATCTGTCGTGGCTCAGCAAAATCCGCAACTAGGCGGGATTGGAAGCTCCAATATTATTCGAGCTCCCCAAAAATCGACAATTGTATGGAGAAAAAACAAGAACATGTGGATTGCCTACGTCCGAAAACGGTCAAATCACCTGAAGAAAGATATTTAATATATCAGTTATCCTCAAATGGTAATTCAAGCATACTCTAAAACAGTGCCTCCCAAATTATGGGCCGCGGCCCTCTAGAGCAGTGCTTCCCAAATTATCGGCCGCGGCCCTCGCGGGGGCCGCGAAAAAAATCAGTACAAAGTACAAATATTCATTTATAAATATTTTTCCACATAGCATATTTAAGGAATGTATATATTTAAGTCTGTTAAATAATAATACATGAGAACATATTTATATACACAACAACAATCAACAACAAAAGGAATAGATTAATCCATTTAAAAATAATATTCAAGTTATTAATGAAGAATTCATCAATATCTCGACTTGAAATGGTTGGAATAAAAAAAAATAAGATCAAATAAGAAAAAAATAAGAATAAATAATAATAAAATGAGAAAAAATAAGAAAAAAAAAGAATATAAAAGAAAAAAATAATGACTATATAATAAGAATAAATTATAAACAAGATTATTTAGTATTTTGTGCACAGAGATGTATTCAGTGCAGGTTTACTGTATCATAGTGAAATTACGATCCTTCTATCTCGCCGAAAGGTTTTAAAACGATTTTGTGCTGAATATAAATATGTGTACACCTATCCCTCGATTTACACGGAATGCATAAAGCAGAAAGCATTAATGAAGCTACAATAAGAACCATTAAAAAAAATAAAAACTCAATTAGAAAGAGTGTAGCAGCTAACACTACGAATACGAGCACAACTTCATATATCAGAGATATTGCAATGGAAAACATGGAGAAGGCCTTAATGTGGTTGGATAGGGGGGACCAAACATACAAAGACGGATGCCAATTGAAATTACCAACGCTATTACAAATAAAGCATTGCGGATTACAGAAAAAATTAAAGAGAGTTACCATCCTCTTCTTTATCTGAAAAAACGATACGAGCAAGTCGTAAGCGGATTCAGAAAGATTCAAATCAAGACACTCTCTACGCCTTAGATGAACTGGCATCCTGGCGATATAAATGCAGCGCAAGAATATCCAACAAAATTTGCTGAAATTCTTGCCGTAAATTCATGCTCGAGATGGGTTTTCCAGTAACGATGAGTAAGGGTTATTTTGGAAAAAAAGGTTTAATTAATAAAAGAATATAATTTTGTTTTAAAGAATAATTTTGTTTTATTTATGTATTTTAAAAAACAACCAAATTATGCGTTTTACATTAAAAATATACAATTTCGGTTTACACGTTTTTCTACCGTGTAAATCGAGGGATAATGTGTATTATAATTGTAATAATTATTGTCAAATAATCTTAATAAAACTATAAAAAATAAATTTTTTTTGGGCGGAGGACGGGAATTAATTCTTTCAGATTTAGGCGGCCGTGACATGAAAGTAATTGGGAAGCACTGCTCTAAAACATACATATCATATAAAATCGTCAAAAAGCTTTTGATTCTAGGATAACAGAAGACTTTTATGAACACTGGAAATCGTTATTCCGATATTCGATAGAATTTATTTGAACCAAGCAACTAATTGTATTGAACGTTCTTGACTAAATTAATTAATTTACTGAACGATTTACAATTTAAATAATATTTTTTTAATAAACTTACTAAAAGAGCTGACTCACTTTCCTAAAAGAAAGAGCTAGCAGAACTAGCTGATGATAAATTTATCTATGAAAACAGTCCACACCGCGAGAAAATAAAAAAAAGCTAAATAGAGTTGTAATTAATGATATATCACTCAAGGAAAATGACGTAAAGATGCTTTTATTTGTATTGTTTTTCTCTTTTTTCTTAACTTATCTTTATACGTTACAAAAAAATATTTGTTTTAGAAATGCAGAGGGCTTCAATACCTTGGATTGTTTTCCTTTAAGGTAACTACGCACCTAGTTGTATTATACAAAAGGATGTCCATGAACTAGTTATAGTCCATGGACCGGCATTTGAATTGCACTGACCCAATGATCCATCTGCCTCTACCAGTCGTCACTCTCCTCAACTATGCATTGCTTCAGAAGATTCTAAAACTGGATTTAAAAATCCTTCCATACAAGATCCAAACGATCTAAGCTTTACTACTCTAAAACACATGGCCAGAGATAATACAAGGCCTATTTTTATCTAAATATATATATCAACTAAAATCCAAGGTTATAAATATCCTCTTTAACATCAATTGCATCTCCAAAAAGGCACTTTTTGGTGCGTTTTATGACCGAATATGCTATCGGCCTACACTTATTTTAAAATGAGGAAGGTCAACTAAAAAGAATTAATAAGGTTTTGCATAGAAAAATGCAGGAAGTATGATTCATGATAGATAGGATAGGATACAGCATATTAGATTTAATTTGTTATTCAGTATTTCATTGTCTTTAATTATCTATAACTCTCAGATACCATTATGGTATTTTTACGATTCACTACTTCTCTACAAAAAACTTAGTATAGGTATATCGGTAATCGAATTAAAATACGTTGATCGCATTATAGAATTTTAAGCTCCTAAATGAGCATTACATCGATCTTAAATGATAATAGTTAAAAAGAGCGAGATTTATCGAATATAGATGAAATTAAAAAAATCTATTATCCTCTTTATGAACCTAGATAAATTAATCTGTAATTATTTTTAAGGCTCATTCCTTATAGTACATAAGAATTACTCATATGTCTTCATTTATGTGTGGCTTTTGGATTTATATCACCTTATTTAAACCGCCAGAACCAAAACTGACACTTTTTTTTGTTAAATTTTCCTTATAAAGTTAGGTAATAGTTTTATACATCGATGGCGTTCGACCCCTTTTTAAAAAATAGCATATGTAGATCAGACATAATCTTTGAAAAATATGGCATACAAAAAAGCTAAAGATCAGTACTAGAGATAAAAAAAATACAATAATGTATATCCAACTATATTCTTAGTAAAATTGATATTATATTTGCATAGATTCATAAAATCGACTTTTTAATAATCAAAAATATAAAAAAAACATGTTTAATTATTTATTGTTCAACTCGGCACACCAAAATATAATCGAGAGCGTGGGATGAGATCCTGTAGATTGGAACTAATTTTCCATCCCAATCCCTGCGGATATATAGCGCGGCCAAAAGTTGCTTATTAACCTAAAACCGTTGATTTATATATACGGCCGCGATCGCTTGTTTATTTATGAATCGCCTAAATATTTTAGCACAGGCACACACAAACACATACACACACACATAATTTCAGATTGGCTTGTTGAAGCGGTTTTCAAAATTCTGCAGAGGCCCGGCGACCTTCGCCGGGTACCAGACAAAGACGCTCAACAACAAACTTCTTCAGAGCAACCAGACCATAATCTTGGAGGGTTCACTCGTGCGATGTGTAGTGTTTACCTTTATGTTCGGTAACGTGTGGTGTGGCAATAAAATAGCCGGATGAATAAACGCATAAATTTCGGCAATAAATCACCGGCGACTTTCTTCAACCCCAGCGAGCGGAAAAACGGCTGAATTCAAATTTTTATAATTTATTGAAAACATAAAAAATATATTTATTCTAATCATATTCTATTATACTACTAAACATAAATTCCTCTTCCGTCGATCATCAATCTAACCCTCGCCTATGCTAATTATATAAAATCCGGGCATAATATGAGAAGCTATTTTATAGCCCAAGTGTATGGATTCGATATTAAGTGAGGGATCAACGTGATAAATTAGAAACTTTAACCCAAATGTTAGTTCAAGTCGTGTTCCACTCGCAGGGGCTTGTTTGGGGTCAAAACAATTTCGAAACGTCTACGCAACTGATGAATATATTTTTCGTCTCATTGTCATCGAAATGCGAACAAAAGTGAGTGGAAAATATGACCCTTCGGCGGAAAATTTTATTCGGGCAACCCCTTTGACATAATAAAGGGATAAAATTTTATTTGAGCTACTCACACGAACTAGTGCTTGTGGGTATGCACATAAATTACACGGAACCTTTTTACGTCTTCCCGGGGGCTCCCGGAGCTTCAAAATGCAAAAATAAAGGTGTCTCAAACAAATGAGGGGCCTAGCAGAGGCCGCCATAAGATATTGTATCATATTGCCTCCACGGTCCCGTCTTTCTGCAGGGATAAAATCTGGTTAAATTAGCCCCCAAATTCCGCGATTCCATTCTGCCAGAATAAATTTTATGGCTCTAGGTTTTACGAATCAATACATAAGAATGGAATGGCTTTTCCCGGAAAATCTATCGATAAATTTCTATAAATGAAGCCGGATATAAAAAAACAGTTCATATAAAATTAAATTAGACTATAAGTTTAATATTTAGACCAGATGTCAGCAAGCTTATTACACGCAGCGATATTTAAATTTCAAATATATGTACATACATATGTATGTACACATATCGTATCGATTTTCATGAAAAAATTCCTTAGCAGCATATTTTAGCATTAATATCTTACTGACTACGTATATCCATACCCATAATAAAATAATATACGAATATGGAAGTCAATATTTAGACGAGTAATCAAATACGAATGCTAAAATCAAGGCTTTAAATAATAGGCATGAATATTTCTGGCTATTTTCCAGAGGAAAATTTTCCGGGAAAAAAAATATTATTGAAATAATAATATAAAAGTAATCAAGTTTACTAATTTAGCTGAATATTAAAACATTTTAAACGATTTTAATAAATAATGCCAAAAATAATTCTAACGGAAAATTTCTAAGCTACGACTGTTTTTAATTATTATAAAACATTTCAACTACATTTTAATTTAATAATATACAAGTATTTTTGTGTGAAAAATGTTTATTACATTATACCGTGGTTACTCGAAAATAAGACCGGGTATTATACTACCATACACAAAGAACAACTTTTTTTATTATTAGGGCTGGTCGAAGGGATTAAAATGGTATTTACCAGAAAGAAAGCCATTGTTTTTGGCGTAGTGGATTATTGTACAGGACCCATTTTATCTCCAGTTACAATACGTCTTAAAAATAAGGGTCAACTTTAAAACCAGATAACAGAAATGCATCGATGGTATAGCGTTGGTCAAGCTCTGTTGCTTGATAATTTATTTGGGACCCAAATTCCTTCTGTATGGCTTTCCCAAACGACGTATACTATCCTATACTGTAGACCATGGACAGCCAATCTTGGTCGATAACACTTTGATGGTTTTACGAGGATATGACTCCACCATTGATTTCAGTACATGATCATCTAATTTTTGAGATCGTTTTTTTCGAGCGATGTTCTTGAGGTTGTAAAGGATGTGGAAGGATTCGTGACTCGGACCATGGCGAGCCTTACTCTTGCCGGTGGACGAAATGCAAACAGCTCATAGCTGGAATACATCGAGGGATTGCTACTCTATTAAATAGAAAGCCAGCGGCAGCCGTTATTATGAAGTGCTAATTTGATCGAGCTGACAGTCCTGCAAGCGCTCGTCGCGACCTTCCTGATTAATGACGGCACTTGGCGGCCGAGAATCCAGGAGTGTCGGCGAGGCACTCCTTCCTTGATAATCCTCGACGAGGGGCTGGCTGGGGGTTTGGAGTTGCCTGACGGTGCGCCAGTCTGCGGTCCTAAGTCGTGGATACCGACGAGGCGGAGTCTTATTGATCTGGTTGGCTGCGCTTGATTATAAGATCGGTGTCGGAAATAAATGGGCCATACAGAGGACGAGGGAGGAGAGTCTGAGAGTTCCAGAATCGTCATGGCGAAGTAACGCAGGAGCGCCCTACGCTGCAACTGCGGGCGGAGGTCTGCGCGGGGGAAGCGTGGTAGATTTCCGGAGACGCCGCGTATTGTTTGCCAAGGCACAACACGACGTTGGTCCAAACACGTGGAATAACCACCACAAGGTCCTTATGAAACCACCGATGAAACTTTTTTGCCACCTTCTTTCTTGGATCGGAAAAAAAACATACAATGGCCACTGGGGTGACTGTGGGGGAGATACTACATCGGACACCATGGAGTAGGTAGTAACGCGCAACGTCCAGGTGAGGACATAAATATCGAACGTTACTGAAGTCCTTACAAATGAACCCACAAGAACAGTGTAAAGATGCTACTAGGTAAAACTCTTTAAGCTTAGTCTTGATTGTTACCGTGATGAGTCAGAAATTGACTGACCCAAAAGTCTGGGAAGTGCCGGCTACGATTTACCCTGGCTCTAACGTCAGGAATAAATAGAAACGTAGTCTGCCAATTGCGGGAGGTATCCCACCCCTCTCACTACTAATCAAAAGCGGCTTTGGGGTGGCGTGGTTTTATATTTGCTAAAGATTCGCCCTCGAGTAAGCAAATATTTTCTATCTATTTTTTTATGACGGCCTTCAGCTGGATTTCAAGGTTTGGTGAAAAGACGTTAGCAATAATTAACTGTGATACTGTTGGCGATGTACGGTAAGCACGAGTCAGATTAAGATCAGGAGAGTTATAGGATGTCGACGTCTTTTTCAACCAAATTGCCTTTCTTCTTGCAACTAAAGTTCCGAGCATCATTAAATAGTATGTAGATCGCACCGGCTTCTATACGTCGAAGTGATGACGACGACCTTCTTGTCTCTGCTGTGGTTTCACCGACTCTTCCGATCGGCTTGTAGCGGAGATCTGTTGACTGCAATGGCCAATGTTCTCCGATACGATGAAGGGCGTCTTGCCGGCACCACTGCGGACGACTTACGGCGAAGAAAGACTTCGAAGGTGTAAAGTTCGCTGAGCATGAGGGCTGCCTTAGCGGGTGCAGAAGGTCAACTTTTCTTCGTATCGGAGAGAACGTGTTCTTCTCGACAAATGTAAATAGATCCGTCGGGATCTTGCGATCTACACTCGGGTTTCAGTGGTAAACCCGAATTCTGCCGTTTGGAACTCAAAGCCGTTTCGTGAGAACGGATTAGCAAGGGTCCCATCTTTTGTCTCATTTTAATAAAAAAAAATACAATTAGAATTTAAATGACCATCCGCTAATATTCTACAGCTGCTTGTAATTTGAATATCTGTGACCTATTAGCATCTCGTCGCTAATGTCAGAAGCCTTTGCAGGTGGCCTGGCTTTCGGTACTGTAGCGGGCTACTTATCCCCGATAAAGGATCGCAGGTATTCTTCTTAGGTCATATCTGAGGATCGTGATCATTCTTGTTCCGAAAATTCTTGATTTTGCCTCTTCGGGATTCTCTGCATTCTGCATCCCGCATCCCAGATACTACGGTGGAGCCTACGGCGATCTTCAATTGGTCGCTCCAGCGGGTGGGCGCACTACCCCTTACCCTGCGTCCTTGTACGATTTCAAGCGCGACGAGCTTCTCCAGGCTATCGTTTCTTCTGGCGAAATGCCCAAAGTATCAAAGAATCCTTTTGAGACATATGGTCTAAAGTCGGCCTTGTTTGTAGTTCCCCATTTATTTTAGGACAGACACGTTTATGCGTTTAGCAGTCCATGGTATTGTAAAGGATGTAAAAGGATTCGTGACTGGAAGAGGCACCTTTCCTTGCTGATCCTCGACGAGGGGCCGGCTGTGTGCTCGACGTGGAATGCCAGGCTGCGGTCTCAAATCGGCGAATCCTGAGGCGGAGTCTGCGGACGGTTGGTTGAGCTGATTGGCTGCGATGACTATGATCGGTGTCGGTAATAAATTCCATATAAAGGACGAGAGGAGAGTCTCCAGAGGCGTCATGGCGGAGTAACGCAGGAGCGTATTCACGCTGCAACTGCAGGCGGAGGTCTGCGCGGGGGAAGCGTGGGGGATTTCCGGAGACGCCGTGTGGTGTTGCCAATGCACAACACGGCGTTAATCTAAACAAATGGAATAACCACCACAGTATTCTTAGCAAACGTCGCTAGCACCACATTTCAAAGGCGTTTACTTTCTTTTTCATATTTTCCTTTATGGTCCAGGTTTCTACGCCGTAAATAAAAAATGAGAATACCAGACTCTGCATTAAACGTTTTTTGGGCTTTTTGGATATCCCTCTGTTTTTCCAAATCGTTGATAGCTTTGACATCGCATTTTTAGCCATCCCTATTCGCCTTCTTATCTTCGGCTCACCATCTTATCGCAGGTATAAAAATCCCCATTTTCTCATCACGTATCGGTGCCAATAATTTATAATGTTTCCTGAGAAATCTTAATTCAGAGGTCCTCACAGTGTGACCACTACAAGTCTGTAGTGAATAGCATATATCAAGCTAAGGCAACCTTTTCAACATTTACATAACCATAGTTGACCCTCGCAAATATTCTTTACATCCTAACCATATTGATACAACACTCGCTGTACTGATGCCTGTTTACTCGTAAAGCTGAACATGTCTTATGTACTCTTCAGTGTCCGTCATTTTCATAAGGGGCTATTAAAGCATCAAATTATTACCCGTGTACTTGTAAATTATCTGAATGTTGCTGTCTTTGCTTAGTAATATTTTTTTAAAATATTAATCCTTTCAGCAAAAAATACATCCTCGAAAATCCATCCCATCTAAGAATCTCTTTATAACAGACCATTCTGCAAATATCATCGCGAGCGGGAGGTGCAGGGCGATGGAGATGGCGGTGGTAGCGAAGGAGGGTCGGGCGATCGTTTGATTTTGCGGCGCAGGAAGTTGGAATCTTTGGCATCATTTGCTTAAGCCGGAAACTTTATATACGGCTGAAAGTTTTACGAAATGTTTTACATAAATATATGAGCCGGATGGATCCGGCGACGGAGGCGTAGCGGCACGCGGTCCGCGCCGCAACGTTTGAGTTATTGAAAACTTAATGTGACGTGAGATTTTCGCATTTAAATATTCATAATGCCGCGCGCGAATCCACTGTTGCCAACTTATTCTGCCGATTCAATCTCGTTACTTCGCAACGCGTTGGATCGTGTATTGTTGATTAATTAACAGACAGCTCTAATTTGGCCGGGCACGGGCCCGTCCATCATTGCCAAACATGGTTTGTGTATTCTTGTTTGCTTTTGCACTGTAATCTTTAACTTAAAATATATTCGGAGGATACTTAGAGTTACAAGAAAAGTATACTTATTTAACCTGCATTGGGGAATACTTATTAATTAATTACGCCCTCTGGCATATCCTAACCAAAGAGAATACTATATATATAAAAAAAACAACTAGCTACTTTATCAGTTAATCATAAACATAACCTCAAGACTCTAAAAGCAGCTTTCTAAGGATATGATACCGATCAATCACTGGTAAAACAGGTATCCGCTAATGATAATCATACCGCTAATGATTATCGATCGAGGCTGACTCGCAGCACGTGTCGCTAGTACGTATCACCCGCACTTGGCACATCGCACCGGATGCAAGCGAGAAAAAATATCGCGCCCGTGGTAACAGAAGCAAACATTGATGTTTTTCTTTTTTTGCAATTGCGGACAATAAAGGTCAATGATTATTAATATTATTTTTTAGAAAAATAAAAAAAGTTTGTGACATGTAGGATTTATATTACTTATATAAGTGGCCTTCTGAAGCGATTCCTTGCCACCTGAAGGATACTACGCGATCTCCAGCACAAACACGTTCGTCCTAACCCTGGTGGCAAGACTGTGACGGTCGTCCACCAGGTTATCTAGGCTCTTCAAATACGAGTCAGGTCGCCAGCCATGAGTCCGGGAGTCGAACTGTCGAATAATCAGACGAGGCTAGGCCCAATTCGTATTTAATTGACGGTCTGATCGGGTGCTACAGGCACCTCCTGAAGCACTCACGTCACCGAATTGGCCTGGAAAGCGGCCCGGCTCCTCCAACGGCCACGACCAATACCGACAAGCGATATTAAAAGAGTTATTTGAGAAAAATTAGGGTTTTAATTAGACCCCATCGGTACGGCTAGGTTAAAAAAGCTTAATATGCAACGAGGAAAACCGGTAATAAATGGGCGCTAAGACCGTTTTGGAAAGTAACACCAAAGCGAGATGCTGAATACAGGGAATCCTGAAGTAAAATAGTCTTTAGAACGCTGGTTTAAAAGACTAAAGGAACAAAAACAATTTCGTATAGGAAATTTGATCTCTCGACATTTTCTCTTCAAATTAGTTTTCATAAATTGCATTACCCGTAATACAGTTTTATTTAAGAATTAAAATATGAAAAATGTACAAGTTGAAGTGCAACCCTATTTTATCCAAAAATGTTGAAATACAGATTAATACTGAGGTTTGGAGTTTTCTGTTGTATTATTAATAATTCAAAAAGCAAATTTCAAGGGACGGATAGCATTTATAAATTATTCCGGCGCATTATGAACCTTAAGTAAAAATACCGAAACCTGTGAATCATCAATCAGAAAACAAAAATGCCCCACTCTAAGAATTCCCTTTAAAAATAATTAAATCTATATTTTATAATACTAAAAAGCTTTATATAACTTATATCTGCCCTCTACAACGTACATTATAATCAGTGACGGCTCGTGGGTAAAATATTTGAGGGGTGCTGCGGAATATTAAAATTAAAAAAGTATATTTCACTCATATTATATTTAAAATATAAATAATAAAGGTAAAAATACTAAATAATATAATAAGTGACAAGAGGTACGTGCCTCAAAGAAGCTACGAGTCAGTATGACTCCGCCAAACTGAGTCAGTATGACTGCACGGAGTCGCAGAACAACACGCGCTTAGTGTCGAGACTCTCCTCCCCCGCACTCCGCTACCGGCCCGCTTCATCCAATACACGACGCCGGCAGCGCTGACAAACAGGCAGCACACGCCTACATCGCGCGGAGGAACACTAGACGCGTAGGTACCGACAGATTTATAAATATAAATTATATTTATATTCTCGTATATTAGAATTGTATTTCATAATAATAATAATTAATTTAATATAATTGTTTCATTGTTGAAATATACGTAGTTTTCAGTTTTGATCTAAAAATAAGCAGGGTATTAAATAAACAACTTTTCCTAGAATTCAGTAGATAATAGAAAATTGCTAAATGCCCTACGGAAAAATTGTGTTCCTGAAATACATAGAAAATTAGATAAAGTGCTAGCATGTCTGGTGAAGATTAATTTTGAGAAAATCCACAATTCCGTGTTTAATTTGGAATAGATTTTAAAAAAAACTATTATTTTGAAAGTTCAACTGATGAATTAATAATTATAAACCGGAAAATTCGGCATAGTCATATCATCATGGCATGATATGTATAAATATTTTAATATTATATTCCTTCGAGGATCATAGAGAGACTAATGCGTTCATTTGCATATAAAAATCATTTTAAAAATTTACGATCTCCTTCAGAGCTTTTAAACGTACATTATTAATATTCAAATTCAAACATACGTCTATGCTAATAAATATATAAAAAGTATACTTCATAAAATCACAAAAAGATAGAGGTTCATGTCTGGTTGTTGCCTTGAACCCTGCTTGTTGCGGGCATTATTAATATGTCTGGTCTGGAAACGACAAACCCTTTCTTGTTCGGAATGTTTCATCACTCGCCACGGCTCTCCTTGAGGTCTTCAAACAAAACTAAACCCGAGCCATCCCCCATTTACTCGGGGCCACACGAGATTGTTCACTATAATTTTATTAAATATCAGTTGACTCGATTTTCGCAATAACATCGAATAGTTGCGGTCGTTAACCGCGATCACTTTGTTTTTATCAAACGCTCGAACTCTAAGTTTTACATCGTCTATGTAGCGTGTAATACTCTAATTTTTTTATATATAAATATATATTCAAATAACCGACGTCTACAATTAATATCCTCGTATACAATACGACATCGGAGTACAATACGAGAAATTCTCCTTAATAATTCCAGTCATTGCAATCGTTTCTCTTTCAAATCCCCGGAATTACGATTGCTCGTATTTTTCCTGGAAGTCGTGTTTTAATTAAATTTGGTAATTAACAATGAAAATGTTGATTGCCGTCAAATGTAAAGATACCAATATATTTAACAACTAATTATTTCTACGAAATCAGAGCAAGCGGATTTTATTTAAAAGTATTAAATATAATTTGATGGAAATATAAACCCATCGAATACATATTAAATACAAACATCACTTATAACACGATATTCCTACAACACGGTTGTAGATTTAGTAAGTATTTAGTAGATGAAGGCTTTGCAGATATAAACTGCTAATAAAAGATTAGATTGATGAAGTACATTTGGCTAACGTGGCATCCGAGATGAAACATATTAATTCCCCTGAATTCAGTCGCCCTCGGGCGATAGTACAAATGAAATCGAGTTAACCTAGCCGTGCTTTTTTAATATAAATCTTACATGTTGCTTGTATTTGTCAAAAAAATATTATAAATAATCGTTGTGCTTTATTGTCTGCAATTGCGGAAAAAATAAAAACAACAATATTCGCTTTTGTTGCTACGCGCGCAATGTGTTTTCTTGCTCGCATCCGGTACGATGTGGCGAGTACGAGTGAAACGTGCGATTGACACGTGTGGCCAGAGCTCAGTCTGCAGCAAAACATCTTCAAGAGCGCTGTTATTTACGCGTCATATCGATTAGTTAAAAAATCCAAAATATCTATTACATTATGAAGCATTTCAAATTATGAAAAACTATTTTTATTCTTAGAATAATCCTTCCGAATGCATTAATTGGTAAAAAAACGACGATTGGGGGCCTATTGGCCTCGACATTTCCGCTCCGACAAACGCAAACAACGACTATTGCTAATCACTATGAATTAATATAAATATATATATATTGCCTGAGACACAGTTTAGAGGGTAAAATCCGATACCAACATGGTAGAAGATGTACGTCCAATGCCAGCAA
>JAGXCT010034950.1:0-54356 GCA_022495035.1 Philopotamus ludificatus
AAAACATCAGCAAATATTGTTCTGTTTATTTTTTACCGCAATTGAGGACAATAAAAGTCAATGAATATTTATATTTATTCTTTTATGACGTTTTTTAGACAAATACAAAAAGTTTGGAACATGTATTAATTATGTTTCGCGAGAAAAATTAAAACTTAGGGTCCCAAATAGACCGCATCGGTACGGCTACAGCATTTCTATTAATCAGAGTTTTGTTTCCGTATTTTTATATATAATACTAGGTTTATTTTGTTAATAAAGGTATAATTTGAGTTCAACATTTAGTGTTTGTATTATAAGTTTCTTATATGCGGCGCGCACAACATTTTTGAATTTGTAACTAGCCCGTTGTAAAAAAAGGTTGCCTACACCTGCCCTATGCTGTATCGTATGGGATGTTTAGAGTTTTATGGAAGGTTGTTCTATCTGAATACTATCTGAGCTCAGTTGCGGATAATTTCACAATCATAAGAGATGGTAATATTTTTTTATTGATTTTATTTACCGATATTCTTTGGCAGCCAATCCAATACGATCGTCCTGAACTGTACTGCGTCGCATAGGAAGAGGACGAGGAGACCGACGATGGCCATCACCACCCCACACACACCGCTGATAATCGAGCCAGTTTTCAGCGAGAAGCACCCGCAACACGATCTCAACAGACACATCTTGAGGTATTTTATTTAGTCTATTTATTTAAAAAAAAAAAACGATGGTTTACGCCAAAAATATGTTTTGCACTGTTCACTTTGTTCCGCATGCGAGATTCATCTGTAAAAAAAATACATTTTATTAATATTCATAATATTATGAAATAGTTTACATTGAAATATTTCGATTATTATCGTTGTTATCCGGCTGAGGTCAAGAACTGTAAACAATTTCGGGTTGGGTGTCTGCCAAACACTGGTTTCGGAATATTTCTAGTTCATCTATTTTAATACGATCGACAGTATCGTTAGAATTTTAGCGTAGCGCCGGATATTTGCATTAAATTTCGACATATTTTGTTGATCAACACGTTAAAACGTAGACCGACGAAATATATGGAGCAAAGGTTTAAATTTGAAATTGGGCCAGTGTTGCCAATCCGCGACAGTACAACTCACCTTGACCTTTTCCCAAGAGGTATAACATGGCAGACGACTAAGGCTACACTGTCACGGGAATGTTATTGGCCGTGTACATATTTGGATGCAAAAAAATGTTAACTTCCGTGCAAACATCACGTATTGTTTTTGTGATACTTGTCATTGTTTACGCTTTGAAAAGAAAACGATTTTTGTACGAAGTATCAGGCATGACACACATGGATATGACGTGATTGTTTAATGGTTATACATATTTTAATTATTTTACTTGATAAATATGTTGATTACAATTAGTTATAATGAAAAATAAGTGTGTCGTTAGTAATGATAATACAACACGTGCTGGCATTTTGGTCTCGAATCAATCCGGCTATGACCGTGCAATTTAAATATTGTTTGGCATATGGTCGAAGCGCTGACCATATATGGTAGAATACTATCAAACAATTCCAAGAATTGTAAACAATAAATTCTTTCAATTTCAATATAGAGAAGAATTTATCGAAAGGAACTAACGCATACAAATATACTCGATCATATAGACTGCATAGCTGCAGCACCCCCAAGCAAATTGAGGAAAAGTATATTTTTAAATATTAACACGTTGCGGTCCGGGGGACTCGAAAACGCGTCCTCGCGGGCCAACGTAGGAGTACGGGGGACGCGTTTTCGAGACCTCGTTGGCGCTGATGTTAAACAAAAATCATTTATATTTCATTGATACGCAGACCACACTTGGAGAAGTTTTGAACTATTATTATTTTACATAGAGATAACCTTTCTAGACACAACCATATTGATGCTTAAATGGGTATCAGGGTTACGTTGATTTAACTAAAGTACTTAACTTTTGAATTTTTTTTCGCGAAATCGCCCGGCGCAACGCAAAACTCGGCGCGGAACCCAGCGGACCGGAATGTGTTAATATGTTGATAAAGATTATCTAACCGATCCGTCACGGCGGCTCGAAATCAACCGCGTCGTCCGAAAGGGGACTTATTTTTCATTATAAATTATAAAATCTAAGCATTTCAACTCAAGATGTTGAGAACATCTTGATCAATATATTTACAAAAAAAAATATTGTATTTTTTTGTGTGTTACAGCGTAGCCATGTTGTTGGATACCATGTTATAGGAGGGTTTCCTATATATTAAAATATTAGCTGAGATTTTTTCCATAGCATCTTGAATTCTATGCTGTATTTTTTGGAAAAAATCTGTTATTTTCGTTTGTTAGCTTTTGGCTAATTGGAATAAATATTCTCAAATATTTGTTTATATATATATATTATTAATAGCACGGTGACTCGACCGCGTCGTCTGAAGGGGGTCTATTTATGTGGGAAAATGGACCACAATAATTTCAAGCCAAGATATTGATGAAATCTTAATCAATAGCTTGACTTTTTTTTTTAAAAAAAATGGATTATTCTAAGAATAAAAATAGTTATTCATGATACGCTTCATAATTTGGATTTTTTAACTAAACAATATGATGCGTAAATGACACGCGCATCCAACAATGTCCCGTCACACACTTTTCGTTTTCGTAGCACGTGTCACTAGTATACGTTTCACTAGCACTTGGCACATCGTTACGGATGCGAGCGAAAAAAACATCGCGCCCGTGGCTTCCTGAAGGAATAATGCTGATTTGCAGATATAGACGACACGCTTTCAGTCAAAATGTAAAATCTTTGAAGGGTCCTACGAGAAAGTGTGGCGGGCCGCGGGTTGCTCACCCCTGATGTATATATTGCAAGAGTGCAGTTGTCAGCGTTACCAGAGTTGGGTATTGGACAGATGCGGGTGGGTAGCGGAGTGCGGAGGGGGGTCGCGCCGCTATGCGCCGTGTCGAACTGCGACTCGATGCAGTCATAATGACTCACAGCTTCTTGAGCCACTTGCCGCTTGTCATTCATTTTATTATTGTTAATACTATTTAGCACTTTTACCTCACCTTATTTTATTATATTTTAAATAAAATATGAGCGAAATATACATTTAATTATTTTTTAATATACCGTATTACATACAAAACATACAGTTGTAGATTACCGGATATTGTCTGAATTTGGCCATCCTCAGACTCAGATCGGTCACGCTCCCAATTAACATTAATCTCTGCTATATGAAGCTTTTTCTCCTGTACCTTCTTCTCTATACACGTATATAGACATTTAATGCGACATCAAATTCTGCAATTCATTCTTCAGTGTAAGATTCATGGAAGACAAGGACACGGAAGACCAATGATGTCCTGGCTGAAGAACACACCTCAGTAATTTGGAGGAAGTATACCTTCTTATTCAGGACAGCAATAGATAAAACCAAAAAAAACAACATTCAAGAGAACTTCATCAGTTCACTAGGTTTATCTAAATTTTAGCGTCAATTGCAATTAATTAAGCTTACTGTTTACGTACATTTATATCCAGTGGCAGCTCGTGTGTAAAATATTAATATTTGGGGGTGCTGCGGTAATGTTTGTTATATATTTAAAAATACTAAATAATCATTAAAACATAATAAAATAGGTAACACGCTGCACGCGACTCCAATAAGCTGTGAGTCAGTATGATTGCACTAGAGTGAGTCAGTATGACTGCACTGATATGATATAACATATATCTGAAACTACTCTCGTTATTCTATTTCAAAAAGTACTTAAAAGTATGCTCCATACCCTTTCCAGACACAATCGGTGATACTTTAGTATGCGGTCTACATTCAAATCATGGTCTATTGTTATTTATTCATTTGTTTTAAACAACATACTGTTTATTATAATTAACAAATTGACATTATAATATTATTATTAATTATAACGATATACACGCCGTGTGTTTTTCGGAAATGGCAAAAACAAATAATTTTCTTTGTTCTTTCCTAACGCTTTCCAAGAAATGTCATTAAAACACCGCTTATTTTTTTTTATTAAATAAGAATTTTGGCATTCAACCACGTATTTTGTCGCTCATCAACAAATTTTACAAGCTATAGTGTTTTTTTAAAGATAAAAATCAATTTAAAATGAGAGATATTAAAAATGTATGTACAAGAGTACGTGCGGCTACAACCGTGTATGTGTTAGGGCATATAGCAAAACTACTATAAAATAAAAGAATAAATATAGCGATTTAAAGGTAGACCGCATACTAGAGTAGAACCGTTTCGGTAGACCGCATACCGTAATATATACCGTGGCACCGTAACTTAACTCTCCAATTTGAACACATTATTTTGGATTTTATGGAATACAACTTCATCCAAAAGTACTTAAAAAAATAATAAAAAGCATTAGAGATATAAGGTAACTAAACATTTGAAGGGTAGAATACCAAGAAGCGATTTCGGGACAAATTCGGCTCTATCCAAAACAAAGTATAAGTGGCTGAAAAGTCATGTAGATGTAATGGAATAGTATATGTATTTATTATTATATATACTCTTTACGCATGCGCAGTCTTTGCATACGATCAGACCTTGTATGCAAGACGATCGATCAACCTTGATTGATCACGGTGTTGTGCAAAAAAAAAACAGATTTAACATAGGACTACATATATGAAGATGTCGCATAAATTATGGAAAACAGTATCTGTTGACACAGTCGTTGTATGATTGTGATCAAGTCGCTCGAAACAGAATCATAAATATAATAGAGAACAATGTGCTCGTTGTTTATAGCTATTGTTGTTTAAATATGAACAAGATTAGATATTGCTGTAGTAGAAGACGCGGTGAATAATAGATTTTTACTTATAGAGGGTATCGCGATAATTTTATAATATCTTACTTGCCTTCTATATGTACGAGGGTGAGTCATGAATTAACCACTTATAAAAAAAACTTTTAGTTTGAGCTGTGAGTCAATAATACAATGTCTTCATTAGAAAACTAATCGGATGGAGCAAGATGCTTTTGCAACGGGGGATAATTTTTGACTCATCCTTGCCTTATTAATAGATTCTTACGTATCGACCAGTTTATTCTTTTCGTATCCGGAACAACCCTTTCGCCAATCCGTCCAATGTCAGACTGGCGATCGCGTTTTCACAACGTCGGACGTCCATTCATCGCCGGCCATTGCAAATTGATTCCAGCGGAAGTGGCTGGCGTGGCCGGCGCTCGTGCTGTCAATCACCCGATATTGTCCAGTCGAACTCAATTTAAAAATGTAGTGTACGAGGTCGGAGGAGTGCCTTTGATAACGAAAAGGTCGCGGCCCGGATCGATACGCCCCGTGAGGAAGGCCCGATGTAAATGTCAGCTCTCGACGGCAATGATCGCGGTGTGCACTCCGGCTATTGGGCCAACACCCAGCCGGACGTCTCGGCTGTCAATTGTATCGATTGTGACCCAGTAAACTGTTATGTAGAAAGCGGTCGAGGTACCACTCTGTCACACTGGCCATCGTCGGCGGAGATTATGACATTTTTTCAAAGACAAACTGCTACCGGATCAAGTCGAAAAATATAGGTCTGCGGCTCGTCCGTATACACTGCGGAGTTGCAGCACCCCCAAGCAAATTAAGGAAAATATATTTTTATATATTAATATTGGGTTTTTCGGACTCAGCCAACTCTCCACTTAAGCCGCATAATCATAATATATTTTGACAGCTGATATAGCTAGGCTTGCTTGTGAAAAGGTTCGATTGATTCTACGCAGTAGTTTTTGGTTGGTACCCTTTCAAATATGGAGAGTGAAAAGCTGCATTTTCGGCATATTTAACTTTTTTCCTTCGAAAATGTAAAAATGCTGTTCAAGCAAGAAAAATTTATCCTACGTGTATGGAGAAGATGTATTGACAGAACGCCAGTGCCAAACTGGTTTGCAAAATTTTGATCCGTAAATTTTGATGTTAAAGATGCACCACGTTCTGGAAGGCCAAGTGAAGCTGATGAAGACACAATAAACGCATAATTGACGCAAACCAGCGAATAACAACTCGTAAGATCGCTGAGAGATTAAATTGATAGGATTCGACCTTCATGATCATTTGAAACGCCTAGGTTTAATCTCAAAGCTCGACATATGGGTTCCTCATGTTCCTATGGAAAGAAATTTGTGCCATCGCGTTGACATCTCTGATTTGTTTTTTAAACGTCAAGAATATGATCCATTTTTGAAGCGCATCATCACTGGAGACGAGAAATGGGTTGTCTACGACAATGTTAAACGCAAGAGATCATGGAGTAAAAAAGATGAACCTGCTCAAAGCAACTTGAAAGCCGATATTCATCAAAAAAAAGGTGATGCTATCTGTTTGGCGGGATTTCAAAGGAATCATTTTTTTGAGCTTCTACCGGACAACACAACGATCAATTCTGAAGTTTACTGTCATCAGCTAAACAAATCAAATGATTCACTTAAAGAGAAAAGGTCAAAATTGATCAATAGAAAAGGTGTAGCGTTCCACAAAGATAATGCGAGACCTCATACAAGTTTGTTAACTCGTCAAAAGCTTTTACAGCTTGGATGGTATATACTGCCATCTCCATCATATTCTCCAGATCTGACACCTTCTAATTATTATTTGCGCTCGTCGGCGCTATCAGGGTCGTGTATTGGATGGATGCGGGGCGGTAGGAGAGTGGGGGTGAGGTATCGTCGCTAAGCGCTGTTTTGCGCTGCGACTCGGAGCAGTCCGCGTCGTCCATACTGATTCACTTTTAAATTATACTTTTTAATTTTTAATCTTCCGCCCTTAAATATTTTACTCACGAGCCGCCAATGGATACGTTTAATAAGGTATCTCGTGGTAGATATTGTCTGAGACCCAGTTTTTTGGGGACAATGGACCACTTGGTGTTGAATTCGAGCGCGTGAAACCTATCAATCATTGCATCTCAAACTTATTGACCTAGCGACTTCTCAAATCAACATATTTGCCAATACAAATCGCCATCGAATGATTGATGACAATTCCGTAACATTACAAGGTTTAATAAAAACAAATAATAGAGCACAGTCAACCCTCCTATAACGTTCCCTGTAAATCGCTGTTTTCTACAAAATTCTAATATTTTTAAGCTCAATTTAGATGTTTCGTAAATATATAATACATTGCCGAGCGAAATAAAGGTCAATGCTCTTTGGTTTAATTTTGTAAAAAGCAGCGATTTATAGGAAACACTATAGGAAGGCTGACTGTACATTGAAACCTTGTTTATACGTTTTTTAATGGACTGTTAAAAAAACGTAGTAAAGGGTCGTACAGTCACGCTGAAGAGATCCGCCCTATAGAAGTTCACCCGTCTGTATTACATATTTACAAAATGTGTAATTTGACAATACAAATTTAGCGTCTTGTAGAATACGGCGATCTTGAAGGTAGCACTATAGGAGGGAATTCCGCAGGGAGCGCTCTTGGCGGGTTGCGTGTAATATCTCTTTCGTTTTTCCTCACGCTCAGTGGAATAACGTAGCTTCTAGAGTTAACGTTGTTAATATGTTAGCTTGTAATAGTGGAATAACGTTGTAACTGCATTCGTGAATCACGTTTTTCTACATTTACATGTTTTTTTGTTTGTTTTGAGTATAGAAATATGAAAATATATCTTTTGTGGGTTTCGTACTACATATTTTTGACTGTCGAAAATGTTTTACGTGATTTAGGAAGATCAGCGAAAGATTTTTTTGATGATTAAATTGCCTAACCCTCTATATTCGTCGAAACTGTGTCTTCTGTGAACTCTTTCTTTTGCCGAAGATGAATAAAATATGAAAGGATAATGTTTTGTCTCTTTGTGTTTCTTCCTCGATTGCAATTGTTTTATTGTTCTGCATCGTCATTCCGGTTGGTTTCTGCTTGATTTATGTCAATTTCCAATACCGTATGGTCCCACGCATGTTTTTCTAATCTAGACACAGATACCATCTGCAGACCCATCGTTCACATCGTTTAACACTCGAAAACAAACTCGATTACGTCACAAGGTCCCAGGTACCATTGCATCTTCCACCTTTTAAACAAACGCCCGGTCGTAAAACTAAAAAAACTGGTTCCGGGTCATTGGCTATCTACCACATATGGCTTAGAAACCTGCACATGTCATACAATATCTCGTTGCTGCATCCGCTACACGTTTCTCGATGTAGATTTCAAAGAAAAGAACAAGACGAAGAAGAAACGATTGTGGGAATCGACCGCCGCACTTATCCGGTCGGTAATTGAGTCTTGATAATGGATATTTACGATCGTCAATGCGATTTAATTAACATTCGCCGATTTCGTTGATGGTTATAACAGAGATTTTATGGTTTTATCATCATTGCGACCGTCACCTTGGTTAATTAATGGCTCATTGTAAACATGCCGTAATTTTATGGCGGCATTCAATTAATTTGCAAGGTCGTAACAATTCCACGCTTGATCAGCTGCGACCGAATTTCGACACCGTGCATTCTAATGGCAAAGGGCTTTTTTATGGATTTTTTGTTTTGAATTAAACGACGATCTGGCCGTGTGGCAGTCGTAGGCGAGTCCTCATCGTCATCTTGCGGTACTGTCGCATTATGGTCCGATATGGAATGGCGAGCGATGCTGCCCATTTCCTGAATCTACAGTTCGACGAGTTGTATGGATCTCAAAAAAATGGAATGTCCTTAAAAGCTATGCCGTTTTAATTAAGTTCATATTTTTTCGCTCCGGAGAGTAATCAAGTTTTGTGAGCAATCATTTAAAATTAGCATTTATGACACATTTTGGTTTAATAATACGTACTATTATTTTTTTGGCACGTCCACAAATTTAAATTTATATATATAATATATAAGAAAATACAAGCACGTATTTTTTTGTGTTATGGCCAAAGTATGGAATAAAAAAAAAAAATTATACATTATATTTCAATTAAATGAGTATGATCAATAGTAATCCATCTAATTCGTGTATTAATATATTTTTTTTTATAAACTATTGCAATTTTTTATATTAGTTCTATAACTAAGTTTAATTTAAAGACCCATAAAACGCGTAAAAATCAACTTTGCGATTTTTACGTTATTTTCTATAACATAAATCTGCATTAAAATGTTCATTAAAATAATTTTCATTAGCCTAGCTATGCCTATTTGAGACCCCAAGTCGCAATTGCGAAAAAAAAAATAAAAACAACAATATTCGCTTATGTTGTCACGGGCGCGATGTTTTTTTTCGGTCGCATCCGGTACGATGTGCCAAGTGCGAGTAAAACGTACTAGTGACACGTGTAGCGTGAACTCAGTTTGCAGCAAAAAATGTCAAGAATCCATCAATATTTTGACTCGAAATACTTGGGGTCTATTTTCCATTATAAATATACTAATTTCGGACGACGCGGTTGTTTTTGAGCCGCCGTGACGGATCAGTTAAGACTCTTTTTATGCCATAGTATTAGAACATACCACAAACTCGTGTAAAAAAATTGAAAGAAGCTTGAATGAAAATTGAAGAAAGAAGCCTTGAAAATTACATCAAAATCTGATCTATTTTACACGGTTTTTAATTTTCGGGAACATGCCTCATATGTATGAGCTTCATGTCTATTTTTGCACGGATTTGATTTACCCGGCTTTGTATAATACTGTACATAAAATCGTATACAAATATTTTAATTAATTATATTAGAGAACTTATATTATTTCAGGAAATAACTAAACAGTCAACCCTCATATAGCGTTCCCTGCTATAGAGCGGCGTATACGACACTCCCTTCTATATGGCTTCCTTCTATTTTACAAAACGTTAAAATATAATACATATTTCGTAAATACATCCAACTCTCGTTTTACACGGTTTTAAAAAAATAAAAAAATACACGATTTATTTGTTCTAACACGGTTTGTTTAAACTAAATAATGAATATCACGATATGAAAAATGTCGTAGAAAATCAAATTATTTTCCTAATACGTAAAGATTCAAATGATATTAACACTCAGGGACCCGGTCCCGCGTTAGTGCGGAAATTTTCGTAAACAGTAAACACCCGCTCCCGCACTAACGCGGGTTCACACGAAACATGTTATCTAATACGCTACAAAAGGCTTTCTTATAAAGTTTTACGACTCGACACAGTTTCATTCATTGATCGCATGCCCTTTGTAAAATATATGACATGTATTTATTTATGGCTAAAAACTGTCCTTGAAATAATAGATTATTTGAAACGAAAACTTTCCAGTACTTACATATCGACTGTAACGAATTTAGATTTTTGTTTATCCATTCAACAAAATAACTTTTTTGGAATATTTATGTGTCACATCCTTTATTACAAAGCTAAAATTGCCTACAAACTACCTAAAGATATCTATTTGTTTTTTATCGTCTAAAATACAATAAATCATCATTTTCACTGCTCGAAAATTGTATTTCTTATCTAAATACTCCAATAATCTAATATAAGGATACTATACGTATAATACTTCTTTTTTTTACCAAATCATCTCTAATAGGAAAAAAGTTATTAAGCATTTTTTACAGAGCCGCGCAAAATTGCAAAATCGATAAAAAAATGCGGGTTTAGGTGTAAGTTTCGCTTGAAAACAGCGAGTACTTGAGTGTTAATAATAACAAATAAAATACTTTATTAGCTTCTGTATAAACTATCACTTTTTTACACGGATTTTGCTGGAACGTATCCACCGTGTAAAACGAGAGTTGGGTGTATGTAAAAAATTTGAGTAGTATAAAATACAATTAAAAAAGCTAACCCCATATTTTGTATGGGAGCTTTGTCTTCTATAGCGCGGTCCCTATCTCGGCGTTATAGGAGGGTAGACCGTATATTAATTTTAATAAATTATTTTTTAATGCGGTAACCATGTCACAAAGAAAACCGCATATATAAAATTGGAAAGTGATGATAATTTTTTTTTTTTTCAGATTTATCGTTTCTATTGAGCAATGTTGGACCGGATTTGCAAACTGGTGCGAAGTCGCTTTCATCAATCACCAGAAGAGATAGTGCATCAGTTCTATACGGTGAAGACAATGTTTTTTTACACATAGAATTAGCGTCATTGCTTTTGATTTATGTTATTAATTCTTTTCTCTTAACAACGAGCGTATTTTGATTAAATAAAATATTTGGATTCGAGGAATCCACTCTGATCCTCTTATCGGCGAGACCCACGCCGACGACGATTTTTCTTTTACTATTAAAAAAAAGCCGACAAGATCACCTGGACACGTGAGGCAAACGGCCATGTGTCGGTGTTGCCGCCTCCACACGTTAGTTCTATATTTATAGAGGCAGCTATAAAACCGACCCAATTCTGCGCTAAACAAACGCTCTAAACGGAGCCGCAGCAAATTGGACTAAACGAGATGAAGAACGAGAGATTGGACATAAGTGGGGTGACCAAACTGCGATAAAATGTCGCTGAAATGCGAATTTTATAAACATATTTGGTCCGATTTGCCAAGGTCAGATTATGGTAAACCGGTTAATCTTTTGGGCCGAGCACAATCTCAATAATCTCGATATGGTTCAATGTGGATATAATTTTTGCTGAATTATTGTGTGAATGCAAATCAGGGCTCGCAAACAAAGACGAATTTGGATCATATCTGCATAGAAATGTTAACCGTTGCACTTCTGTTGATTGCCTAACGAGGCGTGGGTAAAATGAGTCAGTGTTAAAAAAAGGAATTGCATACCGGCGGTATGACATAATGCTTTGATTAATAAAATCTGTATTGGAAATGTCGAATCTTTAAAATGGATTATGAATCATGTCGACATATTCAGATGCACGGATGAATGGATGGGATTTCAACAGCGGCCGTTGTATTTATAAAACGTATAAATCTCGAGAATGTTGAGTGTCGGACGCATATAAATGCGCCATTGAAAAAACAAACGTATTCGTTCTTGACACATTTAAAGCATTTTCATTTCACTGCCCTTGTACCATTTCGCACATCCACTACGCGATCGCTTTCGACCAAAAAAAAAAAATGTTTACCACCAGTGTTGCCGCAATGGAAAATGTTTTTCACGCGGCCGAACACAATTGCGCATATTTTATCGTTGTTTGTTTTTTTATCCGCCGTTTGAAATGCAAATACATCTCACCTTGAACGTATCGCACACGAAAAAAATAATTTTCAGCACACTTTTCTGCACACAACACGTCGAAGCACCGCTGGCGTCGCCGATTGTATAACCGGATGGCCAATCAATTTTCGGATCCGTACGCAAAAACCTCGAGAGTGATGATGGCGATGATGTCACCCGATGGCCGATCAGCTCTGACTGCCGCCCCCTGCAGATTTCACAATGAAACTTGCGGCTGTTGCTGCTGCTGCCGCCTGCCTACTCTGCCATTGATCGTTCGGGTCAAAAGTGTGGCTCGCGAAGACGTCAAAAAAATATGTATATAAAATAAAGAAACTCAACTGACCCAATGCAATCGGAAAATTTTCACGACGTATTCCACTATCGTTGGAGAACAACTGATGCGATGACCAGCTGTTGGCGACCATGGGTGGGAGAGCCGTCCGCAGAAATAGCTCCGGCGCGTACTCAGACATTCTGCATCGGCTCATTCAACAACTGGAACGTCCGACGTGGACGTGCTCGATCGATAACCCAAAAGAGCATCGCCATTACCTTTGGCCAAGGTGACGGCGATGTAACCTTGCCGAGTGTTAAATGTCGCGACGGTTGCGCAACTAGTGCTGCAATATCGCAACGTTTTCATGTCGGAAAACAGAACAGAGATCGGAACATGATCCAGATGTATTGAGAATCGATAAAATGTTAAAAACCACAGCTCTGAAACTGTATACGACCAAAGTCTGACATCGTATGTTCCACCCACCCTACGTTTCATTAATATGTAAAAATTAAAATCAAGTTTAAGCAATTGGGGCGTGGTCAATAATAAAACCGCATAAAAAGCTAAGTTCATCTAAACCATAGGTTCCCAAACTTATTTGACTCATAGCCTTTCAGACACAAAATTACACAAGGCCCCCTTGGAAATTTGCCTTTTTTAAATTAAATGAAACAGAAATTTATAACACTTATAGTGTTATAAATAAGATACGCCGATATTGATATTGTTGAGTAATTAATGTTTTTTAAATAATCCTAATGAGAAAGACGAATCTGATCTGATCTTTGATATTTTGCAGTTATTTATTTGCAATTAAATTTCATCAAAAAATAGATTCAACTACGAGAGTATTTTTTTAATTTCAGTAAGGTATCTTGGAAATAAAACAATTCGAAAAAATGAATTATAAAGGTAATTATTGCAAATAAATAACGACATATAAATTGCACAGGTAGATTGTTTACTATTATCAGTTAATAATATGAGAGAGATGTAAAATTAAATTAATTTTTAATGCGAAAGATGAGCCAGGTGTTTTTCTATATTTTGCTCTATTTTTGTCAGCAGCATCCGCAAATCTCCGCGGTCAACTATTTTCAGTCGGTTCCTTTTTTTAGTTAAAAGAATTGCGACTGCACTAAATCCATATTCTACCAAGTATGATGATGGAAATGCAATCAAAAAATTTCAAAGCATAGCCCATAGTCCAGGATAAAGTGTGGGTATCTGCGTTTGTAACCAGAACTCTTTGTATCCGTGTTGAATTTAATTTTCAACTCACTGTTGCTATTAAAATTCTATAAGGTTCTAGGCTCTCCTACTCCCCCCAGGGCAGAATTACCCCCTCAGCTTCCTCCTGGGTCCCACGGGGGGCCAGGTGGCCCACTTTGGGAACCTATGATCTAAACTGATGATTTTTACTTTGTGTGCCTCGTCTTCGTCCTTTCAGAACATGCCAAGAACAACATCAGTTGGCTACGTTATCCTGTCGTGCAGATTTAGCACTTAAGAGGCCCCAGGCACAATTCAATTTTGAAGCCACCCTCTCAAAATACTTTCCCTACACCTTACATCCTAAAATACTACACTAGAAATCCAGTTCTGCTAACCTCAGGAATAATCTAGTTCCGCCAACCTTAGAAGAAATCCAGTTCTGCTATTCTTAGGAGGGATCCAATTCTATAAACCTCAGGGAAGACCCAGTTCTGCCAATCTTAGAAGATATCCAGTTCAGCCAATCTTAGGAGGAATCCAATCCTACCAATCTTCAGGTGAAATATAATTCTACCAAACTTAGTAGGAATCCAATACTGCCAACCTAAGAGAAATCCAGTTCTGACTTTTCCCCTAACTAATTTTAAAAAAAAAGAAAATCGAGTCGGTTTGTCAGATTTCGCGAACAGCTTTCTGGATGCCAAATTAGAAAAATTCAGGGGCCTGCTGAGGACTGTATGGCGAGGGTCCCGATGTCTGTGGAATATGGTTCGATATGTAACCCTTAAAGTAGCCACCCAAAAAATATATCATTTCGTTATTCATTTGTCAATTTAATTTAGGGAATACTGCTAAATCAATAATTATTTTTGTTTCGAAAAAAAAAAAAAAAAAAAAAATCGTTTTGAAAGCTGAACCTTGAGGTTCCTGAACTAATAGAGTCCCTGGGGTGCGCCTAATATGCACAAGGGGAAATCTGCCACTGTCTGGTGCAGGTTGGTAGCTCCGCTAGCCTTGCGGAGGGGTGGGCCCCTAAGCAAATTAGGAAGTAGTAAGAAATTAGGATTCGAGATCAATATTACCAAAACCAAGCTGATAGTGATAGTCGATAGAAGCCAGCATCTGGATCTATAGAGGTTTGAAGAATTTCTCTATCTTAGATTTCTATTTGAAATTGTGAGATATAAGAAGGCGAATTGGGGTGGCTAAAAATGCGATGTCAAAGCTATCGACAATTTGGAAACCCAGGGAATTATCTAAAAGGACAGGGCCTGCTGAGAATACCATGGAGCGCTAAATATAAAAACGTGTCTGTCCTGGAAGAAATGGGGAACGATTAAAATGACAGACTCTTAACTATTTGTCTCAAAAGGATACTTTGCTACTTTGGACATTTTGATAGAAGAAACGATAACCTGGAGAAGCTCGACACGTTTGATAACGAACAAGGACGTAGGATAAAAGGCAGATGGCCCATCCGCTGGAGCACTCGAGTAAAGACTGCCAGGGGATTCTGGAGAGTCACAATCAAGAAGATTCGGGTCAAGAATGTCACTATACTCATACATGTGGTTTTTTCAAGGAACGTATCTACCGCATAAATCAATGTCATCATCATCATCATCATTTGCTAGCCACAAGGCTCTCACTCGCTGAGGGCATGGGCCTTACCAGACTCTCGAATGGCAGTCGATGCCAAAGGAACCTGAGTCTCACACGTGACGTGAGGGCTCTCCTTTCGTGTCCATAGCGCGGGGACCCAAGCCGTCTTGGTATGCGGTTTTTTTGTAAAGAGTTTCCTACTAGAAATTTAGCAGATAACATGCACCAAATTAATCAGTTTTACAAGATATTTTTATTCATTTGACATTGGTTCAACTATTTTTTTACATTTGGATGAATAGGAAATGATATTTCGGCCAAAAACAACACCATTATGATGTCTCAGTCTCTGTATTCGTCGGATATGCTCATCTGTGACCTATTATATTGTCGAAGATGAAAAAACTTTGACGTTTTGGCAATATAGGGAAAATAAAAACAGAATTGTTGAAGCAGTTGAAGTACGCCATACTATACTTTACGTTTCCATGACGTGAAATATATAACACTTGTATTATACAGTCAACCCTTCTATAGCACCGAAATAGGTACCACGTTATAGAAATCTGCTCTATAGAAGACTAGGTACCCATAAAACATTTGGAGTTAAGTGTCTGTTATATTTTGTTGTCGATCAAAAGGGATTGATCTTTATTTCACGTGACAATGTTTTATATATATATAAAATATGTAATTTGACCTTGAACATTTAGTAAACGCGCTCTTGAAGGGAGCACTATAAAAGGGACTGTCGCACACGCTGTACAGAATTACTCGTGGGTAAAAAAATATTTGGGGGTGCTGCGGAAGATTAAAAATGTAAAAAATGACTCAATATGGACGGCACGAAACTGCTCAGAGTCGCAGCGTAACACAGCGCTTAGCGACGAGACCCCCGTACACCCCGCTTCCGCACCGCATCCATCCAATACACGACGCTGGTAGCTCTGACGAGCAGGCAGCGCTCTTGCTCTACACTGCGTGACGTAACACTAAATATAAATTTAATTTATATTTTCATATATATTCAATATATATGAATATATGAAAAAATCATGCATATATTAGTTAAGTTAAAATAAACAAATAATTTAAATATATAAAATGCAGAAAAACACATTTTAACAGTTTATAAAATTTTATTTGTTCAATTTACAAAAAGCTTTTTTTATAAACCCTTCGATTGATATATCATTTTTTTAAAACTAGCATAAAACATCGTAGCAACAAAAGCGTTAAATAATCATTAAATTAAGTAGATCGAGTAGACCACTATTGAGAAGCACTGATTTGTTTTTTATACGATACACTTGATAATTGTAAACTTGACTTTATTACATGTATTATTTATAAAGTATACTTTTACATTGGAATCATGCAGAATTGGAATTTTTTAGTATACGAGTAATAAAATCTAATGATTTTCATGGAATGTATGTACATAAATTCATAAAAATATATTTTAAATTAAATAAAACGCCACCTTTTGGCGCGAGGCTGAATTAAAATTAAATTAAAAAAATAATGGTTCATTTGTTTTATACATTTTTAAAGCAGAGCAAGATGGCGGATCGCCTCGGAATATATCTGAAACTGTCATTAAAATCTGAAATGATCGCGCTGTGGTTCGTTTATCCGATTTTTCGTATTTACGAAATGATAACGACGCCGCATACTCCGATTATTTTCGCGCTGTTTGACGTTTTTAATGTCAAATTGCGTCATAGTGTTTACGTGTTTTTGATTTATTCATATTATACATTTCATATGGCGACTCTCTTCAAGGCAAATATATTATTAACACACGAATGCGATATTTATATAAATATTATAATTCGTTCATTATTTTTTTTATACCTAGAACGACGACGTCGACATTATAAATCTGTGGTTAAATGTCAACATCGTTAAAATCATATTTTTCAAAGTTACGTTTAATCATTTCTGGAAATTTTTGATTCGTCTTGCATTATTTATTTACATGTGGCATTTGACACATCAGTAAGTATAATTTAAATAGATATTATAATATTCGATGATATATATTATGATATTTTCAGATATAAATATTTTATACTGAAAAATCGTATGAAGAGAAATAAAGATATTTTTGAAAATATGTCACTTAAACAATTTTCAATGTATGTATTAATTTAAATTGATTTTTATATGTATTAATTAATTAATTATATATTATATTTAAGAGATGATCAGGCAATTGTTGATAAAAGAAGAAAGCCTCAATTTTATGATTCAATAATAATAGATAGAAAGCAGAGGTATTAAAATTTAATATAATTGGGATTTTATTTATTACAAATAATTATATTATTATTGCAGAAATAAAACAATATTAAGAAGACGAAAATCGAAGCATGAAGATATACTTGAATCTGCATTCGTCAATGTCATCAAAGCTGCAATAGCATTGAAGGATGATAATACTGACTTTAATCCTGCCGAGAATAATATGTTAGCCGTAAAGAAAGTTAGTTTATCATTTTTCGATAATTATTATTCTATGATAAAGGATGATGGTAATCTGGGTTGTAATTCGAGTTATGCGTATAATAAATATCCTTCGTGTTTAAAATATGTCAGAGATTATCCTGATATTTTTCAAAAAAATGATTATTGAATAAAAATATATATATATTTAAATTATTAAATTTAATTTTATATACATATTTATAATAATTAGAATTATTTATATGCATATTTTATTTAGTAACATTCTGGTTCATAATCATGAGGGCCTGTATATTGCAAACGCGAGTCGCATACCCCTCCAGCGACAGCTTCATCTACGTATTCTCTCATTATTCTGAAATTAATCTCTTTAGGATTAAGCTCCCTATATAAAAATACTGGCAATTTGTTACTCAACACCCAAACACTCTGTCTCTCTTCGTTGTCGATCCTGAGATCGTTGGGGAAGACTAGTCTCTCAGAATCCTTGGCTACGACTCCTAATGTCGACTTTTTGTATGGCTTCCTAGTATCCCAGCATCCCACAGAATCTCTGGTCACTAAGTTAAAGAACATAACTCCGTTTTTATCTATGGCCGATGCAGAACTCTGTCCGCTATATCCGCGACTCTCTCCAGCTAATTTAATCTCTTTCGCCAACAACGCGCTGTCGTTGACCGCCGTTTCATTCCTGAGAACGGATGCTGGAATGACGAATTCGCGATAACTCGACATCGGATGGAAGAAGAACATCCTATCTTTGCGTTTGTTAACTGGCGTCAATGATATACCGAAGACGCCGTCGCTCCATTGAAAATTGATTCCGTGCAGATTGTAATCGCTGGCCAGAGGATCCGGATAGAAGAGATGGCTGTTGAATCTCCAGAACTTCTCGTCCTTCAATCTGAAGACGATGACCGAGAACCTCCACACGTCGGTGAAGTAGGCGTGGACATCATCGCACTTGTCGTCTCTGATGTCGGTTATTATGTTCGAGAACAGAGAATTTTGCCTGACGTGCTCTTCTGGAATGGGATATCTTCCGATCACCTCGTCCGATGTCAAATTGAAGACGATCAACTGCGGTGGACACACTTGTTTCGGTATCGCCAAAGCTTCCACTTGACCAGAATCCAACACCCAGAGTCTGCCGCATCTATCGGCGCTGATTCTGAACACCGAAGTCAAACCAGAGCAATCACCTGCAAGCAGAACATTAAGCGTTGTCCTTGTAAAACTGGTATTTTCAACCGATAAATTATGTCACGGATCAAAATAAATCAACTGTACCTTGCTGTCGATGCCAGTTCCAACTAGGATACGGCTTTAATTTTGGAGAATGATCTACGGCCGACGACGATGGAACTCTAGGCGCCGTTGCCAGCGTGCAAGGAACACCGGCCTTCCATCTGGGGAACGTTACGAACACTCTGTCCTTCCACGTTTCAAGACCCAGCGGCAACGTGTTCAACGGAATGAATTCCCTAAAAATATAAAATGATAATCAATATCGATTTCAATAAATAATGAAAACAACCATATGTGTTTCTATTCGCTCGGTACCGGATGCGAGCGAGAAAAAACATCGCGCATGTGCAAGTGCGAGTGAAACCGTACTAGGGACTTGTGTGGGACGAGCTCTGAGACGGCGTCGTGCTTCAGTTTGCGACGGAACGTCGCCGTGTGCGCGTCATTTACACTTCACATTAATTAGTAGAAAAAATCATAATTCAAGATATTGACGATTGAAGAATTCATCAATATCTTGACTAGAATTGCTTGATTTCATATATTCATTCCGTACTGAATAGACCCCATCGAGCAACGTCGTTGGTTTCGAGCCGCCGTGACGGATTGGTTAAAAAAATGAAATATGAATTTGACCTGCTTCCATTTAAGGGTTTTTTTCCCAGAACATGCCCAAAATTTACATGCCCAGAATTCACGTTTTCCGGTTATTTGCGTTCATTTTTCCAATCCCGTTTTATTTTAATACATTAGTACCTGCTTTTATAACCCTGAATCTACGTTTTCCCTCTAATTACGTTGTTTTTTTTTATCAATTCCTTTAAAAATATATAGCCAAAGTTTCACTGTAGTTTGCATGGCCCAAAAATACCATTTCTCAAATTTCGATGCATACATAATGTGTATAGAGACTGCCAAAAACACGAAGCATTTTTCCAATAGTTTTAAATTGTACTAAAAAAGGGGAGTGGGAATTTTTTTTTGTCGCACCCTTTTGCAAATCATATACTTTTTACAAAACAAATACAACTATTTGCAAATCAAATTGACCCTTTTAAAAATTAAGTTAAAAACAGGTAATTATTTTGCAATATATGTATGTATATACTTTTTTCATCAGTTCCTTAAAAAATGTAAAAAACGGGTTCCACTGTATTTATGTAGTACCCCGAATTTAAGTTTTCCAGGTAATTACGTTTTATTAACGCTATAGAAATTTGAAAAATCACTTTCTGGACATCGTTTTGGATGCGTGCGAGAAAAAACATCGCACCCGTGGCAACACAAGTGAATATTGTTGTATTTATTATTTATTTCATAATTGCGGACAATAAAGAGTGAAAAAAAAATCGTAATTAACGGGAAAACGTAGATTCGGGGTTAGATTCGCTGTACTAAATAGAGTGGAAACCGTTTTTATACGATTTTGAAGGAACTGGTAAAAAAAAACCTAATTAGGGGGAAAACTTAAATTCGGGGTACTGCATAAATACAGTGGAATCTGTTTTTCACATTTTTGAAGGAACTGTTAAAAAAAAGTACATATATTGAAAAATATTTAATTGTTTTACTAATTTTTAAAAGGGTTAATTTGTTTTTTAAAAAGTTGTATTTGATTTGTAAAAAGTTGTATTTTATTTGCATTTGATTTGTAAATGGGTGCATTTTATTTGCAAAAGGATGCATTTGATTTATAAAATGGTGCATTTGATTTGCAAATGGGTGTATTTGGCGTAAAAAATCTGTATGTATGTATCGTAATTTGGAAAATAGTATTTTTGGGTGATGTAAACTAAATAAATTTTAATAGTTTCGGGAAAAAAAAGTGGCTAAAATGGAAACGGATCAAAATCATGTTTTTTGTGGGGCGAACTTGCTGCCAGTGTGCGTAAATCCATTTGGGGAGAGATGGCAGGCTTAAAACCACTAAATAACGACGTTCTAAGTGACGAATCCTGGCCTCTATTGATGCATTAACAGAGACACCGATTATCATGTATATTTATTGAAAGATATTTAATTTTTTAAAGGGTCAATTTGATTTGCAAAAGGTTTAATTTAAAGTGAAAACCCTGTATTAGAACTGAAACGCTTACTTGGAATCGATGGCTGCTTTTCTTGTCCCACTGCTCTCGTACTCAAAATCAATCAGGTTCCAATGATACAACGTCCTGAACGGCGCCGATGCATCCAAATCTCTATCGGGGTCGCCAGGCGGATCCTGATCACCTCTGAGCGACGTAGAATCGGCAGCCAATCCACCGATCATCCCCAACCGCAACAGGGTCGGCAAAAATTGAGCGACCGAAGATATTTGACCTGCGATCAGTGAAAGTCACATGAATAATGGCTGAATAAATGACACGAGATCGTTTCTCTTTCTTTCATCCGCGATGATACGGCATATCGAGCCAAGATTAATGCGTGGTATATGTGTGTTGTTCTTTTGGATGTAATCGACCGAAATCGAAAGTAATGGTTAATTGGTCCGATGGTCGATGGTTGGATAAGAACAAGACTCACGCATTTTGGGAGACTGTGACCGATCTGCACCGGTGTTTGCCCTCGACTGGAGCAATGCTCAATCTCGGTTCAATCATTCTTCATTTAGCATTATTGCCAGTTGTCAGTGCGATTCGCTAATGGTCGCTGGTCGTTCAACGCAACTGAACTCTGATCATCTTAATGAGGTGTGTCACCTTGGACGGATTACCGTTTCTTATTTTTTGAACAAGGGAGAAATTTCAGAGAAATTTAATTTGATTTTATTTATATTTGAAGAATAGAACTAAATCTATAATTTAATATAGTATATTTTAAAAAAAAATCTGCATAAGCAATCGCTGCATCTGAGTAATAATTACGATATTTTTCATGCCATGTTAAATATATCAGAAGAATTAGTTGATGTAACAAGCTTTAGTTGAAGAGATCTGGTTGATTGAAGCTTACAAATCTTCAATTTGATTATTTACTAGAAAACGAAAGAAAAGAATTAAACGAAGTATCAATTAAAGCCAAAATGAAGATATGGACACTTAGATCCTCGCAGAGTTCCATAAACTTTTTGTGACATGTACGTAAAAAATATTAAAACAACAATATTCGCTTCTGTTTCCATAGGCGCAATGTCTCGCTGGCTTCCGGTACGATGTGTCAGTCAGCGGCGAATCCTTAGTCTGCGGCGGGACATTGCTGAGAGCGTTGTCATTTACGCGTTATATTTATTAGATAAAAATATTAAAATATAAAATATCGACCAAATTATGAAGCATATCATGAAAAACTATTAACTTTATTCTTAGGAAAAGCCATTTTTTATTTTAAAAAATTAAAGATATTGACTTGAAATGCTTGGGGTCTATTTTTCATTATAAATAGACCCCCTTCGGACGATGCGGTTGTTTGCGAGCCGTCGTGACGGATCGCTTAACATGTTGCGATAAAAAAATGGTTTCAATGAAGAGTATTTTGGTGTTGAAGAGGTTTTACTAATTTTCTATCACTTGAAATTTTGAAAAAATATGTCTTAAATTCCAAGTGTATTTAGATAATATGTTGGATGATGAAGAACTATAGAAAGATCTTCTTGAAGTGAGCAAAAATTGTGTTCTTGAAATGCCGTTATAAAAGCAATACTTTGGAACATTATTAGTGTTAGACAATTTTTGTTTTTTTAGCTTTAAATTGCTTCTGGGGGTGCGAGAACAAATTATCTTTTTAGGGGTGCGAAACGTGTACAGATTGGAAACCTCTGGTCAACACGATTTAAATCTATCGTTTCAGTCCGTTTGTGAATGTATTCTTATAAAACGTTTAATCTAGATCAGTGTTTCCCAACCGGTCGTAAACTCGCATATATGGCGGACATATTTAGTCTACTTAATGACATTAATCTTTCTCTCCAAGGATTTTGTAGAAATATTTTTAAATTAAGAAATAAGGTCGATGCATTTAAAAAGAAGCTGGTTCTTTGTGATTGTCGTGTACAAGTGGAGGATTTAAAAATGTTTCCACATTTGCAAGAATTTTTAATTGCTGCTGAAGTCGACAGGAAAGGTTTTTTTTAATGTAATAAGTCAACACTTGAAGGCATTGGTTCATCCATGTCCTCAATAAAATAGAAATAAAGGAATAGACTGAACATGAATGCAGCACTTCGTCTGTCAGAGATAGACGAAGTGCAGCCAAGAATATCCAATATATCAGCAAAGATGCAACAGCAGGTTTCGCATTAGTTTGCTTAAAAAACCTCATATTTGTAATATATTAAAATATTAAATAACAAAACGTTTTTATTTCAGTATTAGCGAACCAGTTATTGCGAAATTAAACAAAAATATTTTTTAATTACATATAAATATTAACCCAGAGGTTCCCAATCTTTTTCGGTTTACGGCTCCCTTAAAACATCAGATTTTTCCGCGGCCCCCTAATTCATCAGATTTTTTCAAAATTTTTGACCTTCTTGAGAAAAGCGAGCGCAAAAAGATGCCGCAAAAATTTGGAGAATTGGGAATTCCAACAAATTTGCCAAATTGTTTAATTGAATATTTCTCGGCGCCCTAAAAACGTCACCGCGGCTCCCTGGGGAGCCGCAACTCACACTTTGGGAATCACTGCATTAACCGATCGGTCACAACGGCTTGAAACCATCGCCGCTGGCCGATGGGGTCTATTTTGTATAAAATTAATGATAAATTTTTCGATAATACCTTGTCATTTTAAAAAAATGGATTATTCTATGAATAAAAATAGTTTTTCATAATATATATTAGTAGAAAAATCCTAAATATCGATATAATTTTGAATTTTTCTACTATTTAATGCGACCCAATTGATGTTTTTTTCGATAAAAAACATCGCACCCGTGCTATGGTAAAACAATACTGTTTATTTTATCTTTTTTCGCAATTTCGTACAATAAACGTCAATGATTTATAATTATTCTTTAGATTTTTTTAGGAAATACAAAAAGTTTGGGATATGTAGGATTTATATTAAAAGAGTTATTCAAGAAAAAACAAAAACTTGTCCCAAATGGACCCCATCGGCACGGCTAGGTTAAAAAACCTATCATTTAAAAAAAAGCAACTATTTTTCACGATACAAATGAAAATGATTTTAGCAATACAGTCAGCCCTCCTATAGCGTTTCCTCTAAATCGCTACTTTTTACAAAAATCCTTGTCAACCAAAAAGCATTGACCTTTATTTCCCTCGGCAATGTATTATAGATTTACGAAATATCTAAATTGATCTTAAAAATATTATAATTTTGTATGAAACAGCGATTAACAGGAAACGTTATAGGAGGGTTGACTCAAATAATCATTTTTATAATTATTTATTTATATATTTCTCCTCCTGTTCCCAAAGTATGTAAAACACAGTTGCACGAGCGTTCAAATATTCTCAATTGGCATTCAATCGAATTATGGAAACTTTAAAAGATTTTCATCAATCAATTGATGATGATTTTCTAATTCCAGAAAAGAGAAATGCAAAATATAGTCGAGAAACGTTGACGATGTCGTCTGCGAAAAAAAAATCCTTTTTTTTACCGGTCCACAGGTCTAAAAAGGTTGGGGAATACACAGATCACAGATGTCCCGCCATATTTTTCCTAGTTTTATAGCTTATTCCTTGACATAGTACTAGTCTGAGAAGTGCATTAGTTATGAAATACTCAAATGCCATGCTTAGACATTGCTCAATTATGTATAAGACCTAGTTTCATGTCATTATCACTTCGCAGAATATATTTTATTAAATAAATTCAGTTAATCATTGCTGAAATCGATATCATCGACATGTCTAATTCCAGATAAATCGCATACGTTTCGACACGTTCATAATCGCCGTGTCGGATCTAGTTATTACGATATGAACGTATGTTTGTTGCAGTTTCCCATGTTCCACCCATTGAATGACCAATCGCGATCTGGCAATTTTGATTAAATCAATAAGCTCAAGACAATTCTGCGCATAACGCATGTTTTGCTTTTTTTTTCAAGATCTGACCCACTTTCTCATAATTTTAATTATGCGACTTATGAAAGTGATAAAATAAATAAAAAAATATGATAGCATGGCCGAGACAGTGCAGTGTTGTGTCATATTACGCGGTGCGAAACTAACCTGATTTAATGCCACGGATTTTAATGAAAATCGTAATGAGTGGAAGAGTTAAGGTCGTTACGCTACGAAGACGGAGGAAATAGGAAGTGAATAGCGTCGGTTCTGTGCCAAGGATATGTCGTCGTGTTTTCTTCAATATGGACAAACTGGTCGATGGGTTCATAGCTGGCACCGTGACACTGAATTTCAAAAAATGGACGCATTGACAAACTGTTTGAGGAACTTTTTTGGCGCCCAACACTCGATTTGTTAATATACAAATTAACTATGCTCCAAAATTTATATATTTTTTTTCATTTCACCGTGTAAAATTTCAAAATGTGAGCATTGTACTTAGTTTCTATTCGATTCGAAAGTTATGTACGAACGAGGAAGTCTAAAAGCCCAAAGCGTATGGAGAACAACGATCGTGCGTTCCGAAATAATGCGCATGCGCACTCTACGTCGGATGTGATTTTATGAAGCACTTGATGAGGCCTCATCTAACAATGACGTATGTTAATATTATACAGTAAACTATAATTAAGCATGAATAAATAGCGAAATTATGTATATGTATCCTAAAAACAACGTCGAGGATTTCCTTGTTTTTTTACTTGCTTACTTCTTGGATGTTTTGCTTAGTTTATGCAATTTTTCATATTATTTTTGTGGCGAGATGATCCACATCTCCAAAACCGGACTAGTTTTCGAATGTTGCAGAACCACGACAGCTTTTTTCTACCCAACAATCGTCACTTTCCCTTTCGATGATGCAGAATGCGACACTTCCGTCCTTCGATGATGTGGTTGAGGTATTTAATTTTGCGACATTTAACGATGTGCAGAAGCTTCCGCTCTCTATGAAGTAATATAGTTGCATTCTTCGCACGTTATGCAAACTTTAACATTCTTTTGTAACACCATATTTATCGGTTTTTGTTCGCCTCTAATAACTTAAGATATAGACCGTTAATTCCTAGCATTGCCGAAGATCTTAAAATATATCGTTGGTAATGCAACAACAATTATGTCACTTTGTAAGGGGTGTGGACAAAAAGTTGGTGCACTGAGTGCGGTTAATTCTTTGTTCGACTTGATCCAATCATTTCTTGTTGAAATGTAGTAAAAAGATTTTCGTGTAATAAAAGACTATAAAGGCATTCGAAATCTGGTGATATCGAAAATATTGAAGATATCATGGACGTAATTCTACAAGCCATCAAAATATCGCGAAGTTCACCAAATAAAATATTTAGGACACCTTCACCGATCCGTCACGGCGACTGGAAACCAACCGTGTCGTCCGAAGAGTGTCTATTTATAATTGAAAATATACCCCAAGCATTTCAAGTCAAGATATTAATGAATCTTTCGTTAATATCTTGACTTTTTTTTTAAATTGATTATTCTATGAATAAAAATAGTTCTTCCATGATCGATTTTGGATTTTTTAACTAATCCACTCTGCGATGTCTCGCCCTAGACTGAGCACTCGTCGCCGATTGCCGCTCTCGCCGCACGTGTCAATTGTATGGTTTCACTCGCACTCGGCACATGGTATCGGATGCGAGCGTGAAAAAACATCGCGCCCATTGCAACAGAAGCGAATATTGCTGTTTTTTTTTTTATTTTTTATCGCAATTGCGGACAATAAAGGTCAATAACTTGGGTACCTAAATAGACCCCCATCATAGTGTAAAAAAATAATATCTTGGTCGCGGAACATCTGCAACTGGATTGACCTTTAAGTAAAAGAACTACGATAGGATCTGTCATCAGAACGGAGAAATGGATACAAAACGTGGACCACTACCTCCGAATCATCATCATAAGAAGAATAAGAAAGTGTTCTCGTGCGTTCTAGTTCTAGAGTGAACATTTTTAAAGGAGTTCTCCGCAATTTTTCATCATGGAAAAACATTCCTATGAAAAATCAGAGAGATTTCCGTGTAACTGTAAAGGTTTTTTGTACAAAATTCAGATTATGATTACTGAGAATCTTCGAATGCAACTTAGTAGATATATAGAGTTGTATTTATTGATCAATGATAAAAAAAGACATTATGAAAAGGGATGCATTGTCGATTTTTCTATATGCGTGAAATCAATCTGCCAGGGGTGTGAGTTACAGCCCGTGTTACGTAGCGCATCTAATGCATCCCGAGGTAATAAATGATTGCGTTTGAAATATTCTCATTGGCTAAAGAAGTATTTTTTTACTTCAGCGTGGATTAATTATGTGTTATCATTTAAGAATGGTAGAATACTTCAGATCATGGTCTTAAAATTGTATAATCCTGATGATAACCAGTGTTATGGCTTGTAGATAACGTGCATATTATTTCGATAATGTAAGTTAACCGCGACGGAGCTAAGTTAATAGTCGGATAGATGTCTGAAGAAAACTATGAATTCATGGAATTCTTTGTAAAATATAAGAGGAAGAGATGCATTACGTTCACATGTTTTATAATAATATTTATATGGGTAGTTTGGCACGTTGGAATTATTAATTTATGTCAATACAACAGAAAAAATATTTAAAAATTAAACAGTGTCATGGTTTGACACTGGTTAATTTTTAATGCATATTTACAATCTTTATCGCTGGTGAATGGGGAAAATAATAATCTCTGATTTTCGATTACTATAAATGAGTTCTGTATTTCTAGTATAGTTACAAGACGTAGACGTTGCTGCTGGCGAACAAAAGCCGAAATGAAATGTTGAAGATCCCTTGGATGGAACGCATCAAGAACACAATCGTACTTCAACTTCTCAACAAGGAGCGACAATACTGGACACCGTAGAAATCAAAGAATCGCCTTCTGAAGACCATCATGAAGGAAAAAGTAGAAGGTAAGCGGTGATTGGAAAGAAAGTAGCTATCGTCGTTCCGCAATATTTGGAATTAGATAATGTTGGGAGGTACAGAATCGCCAAAAATATACATATATATGGATAAAATGCAAAAACCAATAGATCGCTTATGTCCGATAACGGATAAGGCATTTGAAGAAGAAAATGTATAATAAAAAATAATAATATATTGGGTTGTTCGGAAAGTCGTTTCGTTTTTTCCCAGCAGAGGACTTAATTGTATTTTTCACAGCCAACTTTACACTTAAACCGCATAATCATTATATATTTTGATAGCTGATATAGCAAGGCTAGCTTGTGAAAAAATTCGATTGATTCTGCGCAGTAGTTTTTGGTTGGTACCCTTTCAAATAGTGAGAGTGAAAAGCAGCATTTTCGGCTTATTTTACTTTTTAACTATCGCAAATGTAAAATTGCTGTTCAAGCAAGAAAAATATTATCCGATGTATATGGAGAAGATGTATTGACATAACGCCAGTGCCAAAATTGGTTTGCAATTTTGATGTTGAAGATGCACTACGTTCTAGAAGGCCAGTTGAAGCTGATCATTAATTGATGCTAATCGGCGAATAACAACTCTTGATTAAATTGATCGAATTCGACTGTTCATGATCATTTGAAACGTCTAGGTTTAATCTCAAAGCTCGACATTTGGGTTCTTCATGTTCTTATGGAAATAAATTTGTGACGTCGCGTTGACGTATGTGATTTGCTTCTCAAACGTCAAGAAAATGATCAATTTTTGAAACGCATCATCACTGGGGACGAGAAATTTGTTGTTTACAACAATGTTAAACGCAAGAGATCATGGAGTAAAAAAGATGAAGCGGCTTAAAGCACTTCGAAAGCCGATATTCATCAAAAAAAGGTGATGCTATCTGTTTGGTGGGATTTCAAAGGAATCGTTTTTTTGAGCTTCTATCGGACAACACAACGATCAATTCTGAAGTGTACTGTCATCAGCTGAACAAAATGAATGATTCACTTAAATAGAAAAGGTCAGAATTGATCAATAGAAAGGTGTAGTGTTCCACCAAGATAATGCGAGACCTCATACAAGTCTGTTAACTCGCCAAAAGCTTTTACAGCTTGGATGGAATACACTGCCACACCCACCATATTCTTCAGATCTTTCACCTTCTGATTATTATTTGTTTCGGTCTCTACAATTTTTTTAGACGGTAAAACCTTTACTTCAAATGAGGAGGTCAAAAATCACCTGGATCAGACAATATATAATTCAATAAAATATTTATTCACCATAAGAAAATCGTCTTTCAGTGCATGAACTTTTTGTCCGCACCTCGTATGTGCATATTACGATTTATATGTTTTGCCGTTTGAAAGTAGACTATTAATTGCTCGCGTTCTGTAATCCATATCATATGTTGGACCATAATCTGCGTAAGAAATCAACGAACACAGCGAATGGTCAATTGGTTTAAAATGTAAGTAATGAAGCGTTGCCAAAGGCAATGCTTCGGTAATTAAAATACCGCACAACCATTATGGTGATTGAATATCAACGACCAAATGCACCGTGACAACGTGTGGTATTATTTTGCAAGCGAGTGCAAGTTGCTCCATTATTTGCGATTTATGGCCAAATAAGTACGTGGACGCGGCTTTTAAAGATTAGGTCAATCGATACGAATTTATAATGATACGTTTTTATTATTGCTAATCATTGTGTCAAAATTGACACTGATTAGAAACTGTTAATCGGCGCTTTAATTACCATTCAATTATCAATGGCGAGTTTTTCGATCGCGGAAAATGCGATTAAGTAAAATCGCTGCGTTTTACCGTTCATGCATCAATTATTTAACAATCCAGTGCAAAAACTTTGGAAAAATTCTGAATAATTTAAACCAATCGACCTTATAAAATCAGCTGGCCATAAAAATTGGCATTTCCTATTTCGTCGATTCGCATAAAATTACTGCCATGTGATTAAAAATCGTAACCTAAAGAAAGTTTTTTTTTTTTTCAAATAATTTATCAACGAATCAAATATTAATTTATATAAATGTGTAATACCGGAACATCAATTTAGAGCGATTTTTAGATTAATCTCAATTAGTTGTGGATTTTAGAAAATCACGCATTCGTAATACTGAACTTTTTTTTGTCAATTAAATCGATCACACATTAATATCGTTACGCGACTCGTGTTTATTAGCCGAATTTAATTTTATTACAATAAGTGAAATCGATAATAATACGTGAAAAGTCACGAGAATGTCAATCGCTGATGGTACGATGGTATCGTAACCGTTCTCCGACGTCGGTCGAGTGATTAGACGTGCTGAAATACTGACGATGATGGTTCAATATATGAAAATCGTTTGCTCAATATGCGGTTCTTAAGTGCGATTCATGTTTCATGGTGATTTTGCACATAAATCCGTTTTTTTTTTTCAATGAAAGTGATGCAAATTGATATATTAACATAATTATTTGAATAATAAAATTTTGCATGATTCGAATAATTTGTTTGATGTATTATGGAATTCATAATATTTATATCTTTGTGTAAATAAATACGTGGTCTGAATACTAAGATTTATCATCTAACTTTCCCTTTTAATATGATAATATATTACAGCATGGCAAAGTCACGAGTATACAGAATCTCTCAGCAACAAAGTCTGCAGGGAATTTAACACTCCTCATGCAAAAGCTAAAATATATCAGATCAATGATATAATATCGAAAAGATGATTATTACTATGTTAAAGAGCAGTTCAGAAAAGAAGACAATGGTAAGAAAAATGAACATATTTCTAAAATAAACGACAGAAGCGTTTCTTCAACTAAAATGAAGAAATAAATAACATTTATTCAGACACCAATAGGTCATCGAAGATAAGCATTGCTCTACTGCACTTTCAATTATATTTTCTATTAATTGGTTCATAAAAACTGAAGATCTGGAATAAGAACTGGAAGATCAGTACTATGAAGTATTATTGATCGTACAACAAATCTTCTTTTGATACCGTGTCTGTATTCGGACTTTTATGCATCAGATTCGTTGACAAATCAAGTGGAAGGCAAAGAATGACTGAATAATCTACAGTGGTTTTGAAGAACTATCGCATTCTTCTTCAAGAGACTTACCTCGGTATCTTTAGTACCATATCTGCTTTTTTGACATTGTAAATTGTAAAATGTGGTACTCCAGACTTACGTCCGTGTCTTTATTCTGGTTCTTTTGGTTCTCAACGGAATAAAATAGCAAATCCATTCCAAGGTCAGGTCAGTTGCGGATGTTCTCACCGCTTGTCTTCTATCTATCTATATATCGATACCCTCTAGAAGTGGTGATGCGATGTCTAGAAGTCCCCGATCTTCGTGTAAAAGCTGCATAAATGCGTAATGTGTTCTGTCCATGACATCTTCAGTATTCTTCGATGGTATCACATTTATTGTGGGTTCATCTGTCATGATTTCTGACTGGCGATGGTAATTTCAAGGCTAAGCTTAAAGAGTTGTAGCATCTTCACACTGTTCGTATGGACACTCGTCAGGATATTATGTGGCACTGTCCTCGTCCGTACGATGCGGCATTTTCCCTACGGCCCTCCCGGTGGAGGGCCCAATTGGACACATGGACCTGATCAACTTTCGGAAAGTTGTGCAAGTCTACTTTTCCTCTCCTTTCTCTCTTTTCTTACGCAATTATGATGGCTGGACTGGTTACTCGTCAGGATATTCTGTGGTCCTGTCCTCATCTGGACGTTGCGTGTCATGACCTACTCCATGCTATCCTATCCTGTATTTCCTTCAGGTTGAGGCTCCAATCGATCCTTATGACTTGGTCAGCAATAAAATTGGCCACAAGGCATTTGTTCCTTTAGTGTTAACTTTCGGAGAGGTAAACAAAGCTAATTTTCCTTTCCCTTCTCTTAAACAGTAACTTTAAAATCGCGTTTCAAGAAAAAAAAAACTGCTTTTGTTGTGCCGATCAAACCAGCTGAGAATTGTGTTAGACCGGTCTGACACAGCTTCATTCTAGGTACAATAGGTACCACTTTTCAAATACCTCTAAATTAATAAAGCAGAAGTAGCTGATTTCAGCTGACGTAAGGATAGTGGATACCATAGGATACATAGTGGATCTGAAGTATCCACATTATACCATGGACCTTCGACTTTAACTAGGCTCTTCAATAATGGGAAACGAGAAAGATTTCAAATGATCTCTTCGAATGAGAAGCTCTTCGCGTTGGAAACGTACCAGGACCCACGGGAAAGGGAAGGGTGCCCATCCCCTGGAGTGACCAAGAGAAGCTCGCTACGGACTTCACTGTAGTAGCTGCGATGCGAGGGATCTTGGATCCTCAGACATGAGGGTCCCGATTCAAGAAGCAGAGCACAGTAGATATTTTCTGCCTTAATTAATTTATTAACCAAGGGTAGAGCTTAGGGTGTTTTAATTAAATGTAAAAAAAATATTTACCATTTTCTTTGATTATAGGCTGCGATGCAATCCCAGGACCATTCCAGTTGGAATACGTTCCGTCGGGATTCTGAATGTAGGATATGGAATCGCCGGAGAACGGATTGTGTCCTCTGATCACCTCTCCATGGCTGCCATCAACTTGTAATCCAGGATACTTCTGCACCTTACCACCTACGACTGGCAGCGACGGCGTTAGATGACTCAGGTGATTGATGCTGTACGCTCTGTACGGATTGGTGTTTGCAGAGACGAGACTGTTGAGCCGCTCGTGATCCTCGACGAGATGCTGATCTCCGGCGTTCTGATAGGGAGACGAGGCGAAGAGTTCCGGCGGCGGTTGCCAATGGTTGAACCAGTGGTTGTTATAAACCGACGACAGCGCCATCTTGAATAGTTCACTAATGGGATATGATCTCAATCACATCGATGATTCACAGTAGCGCTTGAAGAGGTGAAATTCGCTTTTTTTATAAATTTATAAATCTAAAAGTAAATGTGATGACGTCATCATAATTATTATATTATTAAAAGTTGATCGTGCAATGTAACGGTAATCTTATTATTAAGATGAGTTATTTAATTTTTATCGTAATGACGAGGTGATTTTATGTAATGGAACCTATGCTTAATTTTTATACGGGCGTCATATATTTTCTTAACACGCGTCTCTGGAACGTATCTATTTTTATTATTTTAAATATAGACAATGCTTTGTTTAATATAATGTCATTGACAATTCGGTGAGAGCGATTAGATTTTTTTCTATCTAATTATGTGATAAATGTGGTATTATTCGAAAGGAAATGCAATAAATGCTATTATATCCAGATCAAGGATATCGTTATAATTATTTAGAGTCACGATATTTATTTAGAGACTTTCGCTAATGGTCCACACGTCGTTTTCAGCATACGCTTGCCCTAAATTAAAACACGTTCTATAACAATTTACTTGTGATATATGACATTAGTTTGTTATTGAAAAGCAAACAGTGCTCTAAATTATCGTTAGACGCGACACGACACCGCCTTGAGCGACTAAAAAAATTAGATTAATACCCCAATCGTTTAATTAATTAGGCATTACGCTTAGATCTGAACAATTAAGTATTGTATATATTTTATTATGCCAATTTGGTATTGGAAAGCTCTCGTTATTATTGTCATGCACTAAATAAAATCAATATTACTCAATTCGCGAATGTTATTTTTTTAATATATACATATATGACATTGTTATGTACGTATGTAATATATTGCAAAATAATTCGCTTCGATATTATGTAGCGATTTATCACATCAATCACTTTTCACCAATTTATTTATTTAAATGATATAAAGTATTATTATTGTTTCACAATTTTGTTTTTTGTTTAAAATTGAACCGACCGTTTATTTATTTATGTTTTATTCCGAATGTGTTTCCGACTCGGCTGCCGCGGTTCGACTGCAGCAGTTTTATCGCGATCGTACTCACTTACCACGGTTTGTCTGCGGAGTAGAATTCGCCGGTGAAATGCTTGAGTTGTCTTACGAAACGGCTCTGTTATACAACTAATGTGGATCTACTGTGGAGAGCAACTCAGCCGGTGCATGTGTATGGCGAAAAAATTGCATTCGATGCAATGCTCCGCTACGATTCTGGCGGAAATTTTTGGGCAATAAATGTTAATTTTTATTATTTCAATAGTTATATTTACTTAATCTGGGTTCAATCACCTGATTGCCGCTGTTTTATGTAGGTCTCGCTAATTTGAATACGTTGTGAGTGGTGAGATTTAGAATGTATAAGAAATGCGGTTATGAAAGGATTAAAAAAAAATATTTCATACGTTTCTGCAATTATGTAAATCCGTATGTTGCATGCGTACATGGTATCTTATTAACGACAATGAGTGGTTATTTTAATCATCTGTATGTAAGATTATTATTAAAACGTCTATTTTAATCTTATTCAATCGTTTGTTGGGCTATGTCATAATTTTCTATATTTTTTTTGGCTATTCGAAAAATGGGTCTAAAATAATATTTTTTTTATTTAATAATTACAGTACACTTTAACTCCTTTTCACATGCAATATTTATATATTGTATATATATATTCCTATAACGATTCCTGTAACCTAGCCGTGCCGATGGGGTACTCTATAACTCTTTTAATATAAATCCTTTTGTATTAATATTTGTCTATAATAGTCTAAAGAATATATATTTAATGATCAAAAACCTTTATTATTGTCTGCAATTACAAAAAAACATATAAACAACAATATTCGCTACTGTTGCCATGGGCGCGATGTTTTTTCTCGCTCCCATGAACTTTCTACAAAATATTTCGTAAATATATTGGGTCTACCGGATAGTTCTGTCAAGATCATGTTAGAGCAAAATCCTTTTTTGACAACGTCGGAGATTGAGAAAGGTTTGATTCAGCTCAACAAAGTATTTCGGACCATCTTCGGAAACTAGGATCGGTTGTGGAAATATCGAGATGGGTGCCACTTGAGTTTAGTGAGAAGAATTTGAATGATCAGAGATATGCACATCTCTGTTTGCACGAGACAAAATCGAACCCTTCTTGGGTCGGATGATAACTGGGGATGAAAAGTGGATTACCTATGAAAACATCGTAAGGAGAAGAGCATATTGTGAGTCCGGAAAACCTGCCCCCTCCATCTCTAAACCGAAGTTGAGCCTGAATAAGAGAATGTTGTGTATAAGATGGGACATTCAAGGACCTATAGATTTTGAGCTGTTGAAACCGAACGAAGAGCTAAATTTCGGAGAGGTACTGTCAGCAATTGGATCATTTAAAAACAGCACTCCAAGAAAAGAAGCCGGCGATGTTTAATAGGAAGGACATCATACTGCTTCATGATGATCCTAGGCCACATACTGCTTTGGCGGCTCGTCAGAAACTCGCAGAGCTAGGTTGGGAAATTCTGTCGCATCCACCATACTCCCTGGACGTAGCACCCTCCGATTATCACTTGTTTATGTCCTTACAATTTTTTTTGCAGGGTAAAAAATTAAAAAACGAAGAAGATATCAGTCAAGCACTGGTTCAATATTTCGCCTCTATGGATAAGGCATTTTTTAAAAATGGGATATACAAATTACAATCACGTTGGCAAGAAGTCATAAATATTAATGGAAATTATATTATTCAATAAAATTTATTCAGGGTATGAAAAAAATATTATTTTGTTTTATTCTAAAACGGACAGAACTTTACGGTAGACCTAATATAATACATTGCCAAAATAAAGGTTAACAAGGGATTTTGTTGAAAACAGCGATTAAGTGGGAGCGTTATAGGAGGGCTGACTGTATTTTCAATTTTGCGCGTCGCGCAAAAGGACTTAACTTTATGACAAAATAGTATATTTATTATTTATTAATTATTATCCAAGAATATTATTTATTATTTGTTTTTTTTAAATTATCACCTTTTTTAAACGATTTGCAATATCACAAAGCTTTTTTTTTTAATTTGGGGAACGAATCTGCAATTTTTTTATGAATTTTATCACTTTTATAGAAAATCAAAGACAAATTATTTTCATTAGACGTTCTTACTTAATAACTTCTTGGACGATATTTTCAGTTTTTTGTCAAATAAAGTGTCAAAACCTCTTCTTCTACTACTAAACTTCTTCCTGCTATTTTTTTTATATACATATTATATTTCTCTCGAATGGTAGTCGAGGCCAAAGGAACCTGAGTCTCACACGTGACGTGAGGGCTCCTCATTCGTGTCCATACCGCGGGGACCCAAGCCGTCTTGGTATGCGGTTTTTTGTAAAGAGTTTCCCTCTCTTGGCCATTGCTGGCATTGGACGTCCATCTTCTACAATGTTGGTATCAGTTTAACCTCTCGGCTGTGTCAGGCCAGAGTGGGAGGTTTGTCCTCGGTATTCGTTTGTTCTCTTCTCTGCGGCGTTATCTGCTTATAACGAGTCACAAGTGACAAGTAGCGAGTGACCGCAATTATTAGTCAACAGATTAGGGTTTTCCTTCTCAGGGTATACTGGCTATGTTGAGAAATCCTTTAGTGACCAGATTTGTTTATGCACATAAAGATATCTGTACCCCATATATCTACATATTTTTCCAGGGGTGCACTATTTTGTCAAGAACTTATCAAATTACCTGAGTTGACTAAAAACCCAAGTAATCACTGTTTTTAGTCAACTCCATGCAGGATTATGTTGACTATTATATAAAAAAATGTTTGTAAGAGATGCTGACCATCAATGGTATGGTATGGGTGTCTTTCATTCCGATATTTTTTTTTAAAGTTCAACCTGACGGCTACCCCCCCTGCAGGGGTTGTGAAGTGATAATTAGATATTCTGAATCTCTTTGTTATTTGTAGCATAATTATAGATAAATATTAGGTTAATTTTTAATTTAATGTATTTCATGCAGTACTTTTTATCATTAAAAATCTGTTTATTTTTTAGGAATGGATTTGAACTTGAACTGCGCAGTGTGCAGATTCGAAGCTCTGCCTCTTTTCTCCTTCATCGGATTATTAGCTTTTGATTTTTGTTTTTGCCTCATCGTGGCTCATGGGTAAAGTATTTGGGGGTGCTGCGGAATATTAAGAATTAAAACAGTATATTACGCTCATATTTTATTTAAAATATTAAAAATACGGCGAGGTAAAATTACTAAAAAATATTAACAATAATAAAATAATTGAGGAGCGATACGTGGCTCAACGATACTGTGAGTCAGTATGACTGCATCGAGTCGCAGCGCGACACGGCGCATAGCGGCGAGACCCCCCTCCGCACTCCGCTACCCACCCGCATCCGTCCAATACCCCACGCTGGTAGCGCTGACAAGGAGACTGCACTCTTGCACTACATCGTGCCGAGTAACACTGCCCACGTAGCCACCGACCAGATTAATAAATATAAATTATATTTAAATGTTCGTATACATAATCAATAGTCATCATATATATTAATATATAAAAATATATTTTTCTTCAATTTGGTTGGGGGTGCTGTAGCTTCGCATTGTATATGCACGCCCCTGGTGATATGTCTGAGCGTCAATTAATACTAACATCTTAATTATTGTTATTTTAAATCTAATATTATATGTATATGGGATATGAAATGAATTAGGGAGCTCAGATGGGAGTTTTTCCATTAGTTCTTATTCATTTTGGGTATTGTTTCATAATTATGATTTTTTTTGCAGTGCAGAATAAAAATCTAGACAATAAAATTCATGATCGTGAAATAAAGATCATAAATTAAAATAAAAACACTGCTCAGGAACCGTAAGCTTTATTTTATAAGACACGATCTATTGATTTATGCTTTTAGTAAAGTTTTTCTGTTACTATAAATAATCAATATTTTGAATTATGCTCGTAATTAAAAATAATTAGTCATACAATGATATAAATATCCATGTATATATTTAATATTAATAAGTTTTTTGATTTAAAGTAACTTTTTCATGCACTTTTTATTGCAAAATTGTATTGATTAAAATCTAGTTGTTGAGTACAAGAAATGGAAAGCTTATGGCAATAAAATTGATAGCATTCATCTTGTGACTGCCACTTTCATTGTTCACGAAGTACTCTGTATAAATAGAAATTACTATGAATTTATATATATATACATGGATAGTAGAAAATATACCTTCTAGTTTATGCAATAATGGTAAAATAATATAAAAATGATTTTTCTATGAGAATAACTCTTAATATTTTTTTCTATACGATTTGATTGCTTTAGTTACCACACCGTTGGATCTCGTTAGGAATTGATAGTCATAAATTATCAAGGTATTTCAGTGTATTATGATAATTTTCGAGCTGGGAAAATACCACCATCGACTTTTTCTCATTCGCGTCTGTGCGATTTATTATATAATTATTTTTCGCAGTAATTGGGCCGGCGCAATGGATGACAAATCACGACTTTGGTGAAGAAATGCAACAGTCGTGGACGACGAATCCATGCAAATTGCATTGTTATATGCAACTATGAAACAAACGCTAAAATATCACGTGGATTTTTTTCGTTATTATTTACGAGAACAAAGAAATGTCACAAAAATCCGTAAGGTCAATCATATATATTTTTAAATGCCGAAAAGAAAAGTTATGACACGTTACACAATTGAAACCTTGCCATTGTTTCAGGGTGTGATTTGTACGTTTTTTTTTATAATGATGAGAAAATTGTCTGTTGAAGGTCGTTTATTATGTTTTTGTTTTATGAAATAGAAATTTTTATTCATTTTACAACCGAATGATATTACAATTTCAGATATTACATTTGGATCTCATTCGATGGGAAGAGAAACATTGTGATAAGAGACAGCAGGAGCTGACGAGGATGAAGGAGATCGACTAAAAAAGACGACGACTTCACCCAGATCAAATGAAAAATCCATGAGACGTGAAAGGTAACAAAAAAACTAATGTTTCCTCTAAAATAAGCCCTAAGTGGACCCTAAGTTTTTAATTTTTCTCGAATAACTCTTGTAATATAAATCCTACATGTCACAAACTTGTTCTATTTATCTAAATACATAGTCTAAAGCAGGGGTAAGAAATCCGCGGCCCGCGGCCCGCTTGCGGCCGGCCACACTTTCTCGTGCGGCCCTTTAAAGATTTAATATTTTGCCTTTTAAAAACTCATAGTCTCATTGCACCCTAGGCGTAATTATAATCTTATTCCGCATATATCTTTCGTTTTTTTAACCGATACGTCACGGTGGCTCGAAACCAACGATATTGGCCGATGGGGTCTATTTAATATAAAATAAATGTATGAAAATATATCCCAAACATTTCAAGTCAAGATATTGGTTAATTTTTCGACAATACCTTGGTATTTGTTACAAGAATAAAAATAGTTATTATAAAAATATATGCTTCATATTTTTGTCGATTTTTTTGATTTTTTTTAAAATCACTATGACGCGTAAGTGACGCGCCAACTCGACAATGTCCCGACGTGACTATGGCACGCTCCCGTCACGTCGCATGTGGTATGCACATGCTCGATGTTTTTCTCGCTCGCATCCGGTACGGACCGAAAAGAAACATAACGAACGAACGAAATAAACAAACGAACTGGGCCGCATGCGGCCCAGTTCGTTTTGTTTGCGGCCCTATTGGAGTTTTCAGCCTCGTACAAATACATTTTACATTTTGTATTCATGAATTAAAAACTGAAAATAAAAATATATTTCACCTTCTAAGTCAAAATGTATGTATGTGCAAACAGAAATATAAGTTTAAACTAAAATTCATAAAAAGCACATATTGTTTAATTCGGTTTCTGTATTTTCAATACGTTTATTATAAAGAATTAATTTCATTTGCAAAATGCTTAATTTCATTTGCAAAAGGGTTAATTTGATATGCAAAAGATTAATTTCATTTGCAAAAGGGTGAAATAGACTTGAAAAGCTGTATAAAGAAATGCTGAAATAGGTACGAAACACAAAATAATAAATTTGAAAACAAATAATGACTTAAAATAATTGTATATCATTTAGCTCTAGATTTAAAATTCATAATTAATAAATTGTTTTTAATACTTTTTTTTTATGCGGCCCACCACATAATGGTATTTTTTTATTTGGCCCATCAATCGATTTCTGTTGGACAACACTGACTTAGACAAATACAAAAAGTTTGGAACATGTAAGAATTATATTAACCGAGAAAAATTGGGGTCCCAAATAGGTACGGCTAGGTTAATAGTATTTCTATTAATCAGTGTTTTATTTCCGTATTTTTATATACTAGGTTTATTTTTTTAATAAGGAGATAATGTGATTTAGTGTTTGTTTTATGATAAGTTTTTTACATGCGGCCCGCACAATATTTTTAAATTTGTAGCTGGCCCGTTGTAAAAAAAGGTTGCTCATCCCTGGTCTAAAGAATACATATTATAAATAATCATTGACCCTTATTGTTCGCAATTACGAAAAATAAATAAAAACAACAATATTCGCTTCTGTTGCCACGGGCGCGATATTTTATTTCGCTCGCATCTCGCATGATATCTACCAAATTATGAAGCATTTCATGAATAATTATTTTTATTCTTAGAATAATCTTTTTTTTTTAATTGACAAGATATTTTGACTTGAAATGCTTGGGGTCTATTTTCTATCATAAATAGACCCCCCTTCTTCTCCCCCCGTTAACTTACATTATCGAAATAATATGCACGTTACATACAAGCCATAACACTGGTTCTAAGGATTTTCTTGGTCCCTTCACCTGGTTGGTACTGGTTTGAAAGATTTCTCTACTACACACATTGCCTTTTCAAACTACTTGTATTTTAATATTGAAGTTTAGAAAATATTATATTTATTTCCGGGAAATACGTAATAAGAAAATCAAATATTTGAAACAAGGGACGACATCTAGTATTAAACTATCAAAATATTATCATTATACGTATTTATATTAACTTTTCAATAAATATGTCAGATGTCACTAGCATGTATAATTAATAAATAAATATATATATAAACGCAGTCATGGAAATTAAAATATTAACGACTCTTATGCATCAATAATCGCAATTTTAAAGGAATTTATTTTTGTTGATAAGATTATGGTTTAACATAATATTTCTATGGAAAAAACATTATTATTTATTAACGTCATTTTTCCGCATTAATTAGCTTATGTGTGTATTATTTTAACGATAATATATCGGAACCTAGTTTTTCACGGATTTCTATTTAAATAATGTTGTGATAATATATATAACGGCGGAAAAAAATAATGCCTTACTGAGAATTTTTGCTAGAAATATATAAAGATTATCATAACATTCTATGATTAATTAATTCATTTTCGCGTTTAAAATAATTTTTCAGGCTAAAAAATGAAAATGATATATTTTTAATTGTTATTTTAATTGCTAGCAAGCCTTTTGTTTCAGAATATCTTGATATTTAAATATTTTCATTGAATCTTAAATACAAAGATACATAAAATAAATATATAATGAATGCTTAACTGCCCAGATCTGACATTTAGACTTAAAACCCCTTCTTTCTTTGGAGAAAACTGACTTTTTAACCCATCCGTCACGAGTCAAAAACAACTGCATCGTTCAAAGACGCCAATCATTTCAAGTCAATATATTGATGAATTCTTAGTTTTTAAAAAAATGCATTATTCTAAGAACAAAATGCACTATTCTAAGAATAAAATGCATTATTCTAAGAATAAAATGCATTGTTCTAAGAATAGTTATTCGTAATTTGGTAACTAATCAATATGACGCAAAAATGACACACTCTTCACTCGCACTCGGCACATCATACCGGATGCGAGCGAGAAAAAACATAGGACAGGGACAGGTTTTATCAATCATTCGAATTTTTTGTTGTACAAAAATGAAAAATTGGGAAAGATTTTATGGCAAAAAACATTATTATTCTAATGTATCAGCCTCCATATTCGCCGGACACGGCTGACTGTTACTTTATTCGGTTGCAGAAGTTAAAAAATACCACGAAAAGACGACAATTTTCCAACATTTGAGTGATTAGGAATGAAAACTGTGTTTCAGAAATATTTCGATGATTGGAAAAAGGTGTTTTTGATCGAAGATTGTAATGTTAACCCTCCTATAGCGCGCACATGTAAACAAACTAAAAATAGAACAAGGTCATTTAAAATATGTGAATGGAAAAATGCGATTAAACCTGCCTAGTCTGTATATGTCATACCATATGCAAAGTAGAATAGTTAACGATGGTAATATTGTTATATAACCTTAATTTATTATTACGTATTCATAATTCTTAGAATTCAATAAATAAATAAAACATGAGTATTATTGGAAGGGATAATTGGAATGTTGAAGCAATACACATTTTTGTATTATATTATATATTATAAAACATACTTAACATAATGATAAACTTATTTATAATTCTAAGCATCTTCGCAGTATTTGTACTTGCGGTATTTACTTCACATCAGTATCCTCGCAGCAATTGATTGCGCATCTGCGCTATCTCTACTTCGAACTGACACCTCCATAACTCGAGGAACCAATGGGCTTCGAAGGCGTTTCTCCAACCAAATTTGCTTGGCCGGACGCGATTCCATTTGGGGAAGCGCATCTGGTGCCCTTGACCAAGTCCTGTACTTTGGCGGCTAGTATTCTGAAGTTGACTTCGTTTGTGGTCATAGTTCCGGTCATGACCTTCTGAAAGCGGGACGTGAGAACCCACAGCTCTTGCTCTCCCTTGGCGTTGTTGACGATTTTGACTCCAGATGGGAATTGCAGGGTGTCGGGATCTCGAGCTACGACATTTACGGTGCGCATCGCACTTGAATAATCGCTCTTGTAGTTCCAGCAGGCCATTTCCGTTGAGGATAGCAATCCAAAGAAGAGATTTCCATTTCGGTCCATGGCTTGCGCGGCTGATTGCGATGGACGAGTGTTGGGGAAGGTCTGGAAAATAAAATCTTTCATTATAAATTCAAGAACATAAAAAGGAATACCAAAGCAAGAGTCTAGTACGACTTTTTTACTCGTTGTGAAGAATTTGAAGTAGGGTTGTATTTTTGACGCATTCCATCCATGGGATCTTGAACATCACATATAAAACGCTTCCAGTTGGTTATTTTTCTCTACCAACAACGTCCATGTCTCGGAACCATATGTTATAAAATCAATGGTCACATTTCGTGTCCATATGCTTTCGCTATATAGAATGCGCCCTCTTCCGAGATGACGAAGCAATCAGAGCGTTTGCATCCCTTTCATAGACAATAAGTCTTCATTTTTCATACCTGTTACAAAAACCCGGTTTTTGTCAGTCAGCAGTTGGTCGTTGTCTTTACGATAGTTGACATGGTAATTCGCTCACGCTGTCATATCTGTCACATCTTCTTAATTCTCTCGTACCAGAGATTCGGCTCTGGGATCTTATAGTTAATTTATTCATACCAAAAGAAACTTTGGGATTTTTAGTATTATCATCTCGTACCGGAGATTCGTCTCTGGGATCTTTTATCTTCACATTCATATTTACCTATCATCGGACTGACGACATCTGACTCATTTCTTCAATAAACGATCATCTTCAAAACAAAGCGCGTTTCACTAATATCTTCGAAGCGATCGTCAACTACCGGACGGACGAACGTTTCGACGCCAGCGGTTGGATGCCCATTTTAATAATCGGTGACAATTCGCGCGTCTTAACAATTCGAGGCTGCGACGGGTTACCTTTTCTGATATTGGTACTATCATCGCACGTCTTCTTAACATTTTGGTGGCAACGGTGGGTTACCATTTTTGGTACTACTGTCGCGCCCCCTTAACAAATTGATGGCAGCGGTGGGATACCCTTTTTTGGTATTACTGTCGCGCCCCCTTAACACATTTAGAAATACAGAACTCCTTTAGAGCAATTAAGAATCGGAGGCAACATAAGTTTTAGTTGCCTTATCATAAAAAGCACAATTTTTTAGTAAATAAGGACGAAAAAAATAATAAAAGAAGTACTAAGCTTATCCACAAAGTAAGTTTCCCTGAGGCCGTTTATAGAAACAAAACAAAATTTCTGTCACTTGGGGTTGAACCGGTGTGACAACCATCTACGCCTCTCCGCCAGTCTCAAAATGCTGACGCTGATCGGACAGTAATTTCTTGAAGTGAAGGAAGTGATTAAAATCGCTGGGATATGGGTTGTAGGGTGGATTATTAAACACCTCCCTGCTGAACTCCCACAGAAGACTTACGCGGACCTCTGTGTTTCTCATCATGCATATCTAGTAGTTCTCTATTATACCCAGGATAAAGCTGTATTAGACCGGTCCGACACATCCCTTGCCAACTACCTACACCGCATATACCAGCTGGGGGTTGGTTCAATCCATGCAAAAATAGCAGTTTTTTTCTTAAAACTCGATTTTAAAAGTTACTGTTTAAGAGAAGGGCCTTGTAGAAATGCCTTGTAGCCAATTGCATTTCTGACCCGGTCACAAGGACCGATTGGAGCCTCAACCAGGGGGAAATACAGGATAGGATAGCATGGGGTAGGCCATGACACGTAACGTCCAGATGAGGACAGTACCACAGAATATTCTGACGAGTGTCCAGTCCAGCCATCATAAGTGCGTATGAAAAGGAAGAAGGGAGAGGAAAAGTAGACTTGCACAACTCTCTGAGCAATGTTACCAATTGGGCCCTCCACCGGGAGGGTCATAGAGAAAATACCGCATCGTACAGCATAGAGTAGGTCGTTACGCGCAACGTCCAGGTAAGGACTGACAATCCTGTAACCAAGACTGTAATCCTGACAGACGAACCCACACGAACAGTGCAAAGATGCTACTAGGCTAAACTCTTTATTGTCTGACCCAAAAGTCTGAGAAGAAGCAGCTATAATTTAGCATGGCTCTGATATCAGGAAAGAAGAGATAGGTAGTCCGCCCTTTGGAAAGGAATCCGACCTCTCTTGCTACTGATCAAGAGCTAATTCACGGACGCGTGACTTTAGGTTTGCCAAAGATTCGCTCTTGAGTGGGCAAATTTTAGTGGCCCTCAGCTGGACCTCAAGCCATTCTGCTGCAAATTGTCTGAACCAGCAATCCACCATCTACTAGCTCATCTATTTAGGTCCATAGATCCTGACTGTCGGTGCTATGCTTTATGCATTCAATAACATTAACACTGATCGCACTTCACAGTCGGTGGGAACTGGAATAAGAGCCTCCATCTTCAATAGCTAGAGCCATGCTACTGTGAGAACGCGAAAAGTACCGTCAGTGCATGTCCCATGCTACATCAGTGCTCTTTCATGTGCTAGTAATCGCTTCGCGCAATATAAGGTTTGCTAGCTGTGTGACTAGTGGGAAACTTGCTTCGTGGACGCGTCTTGTATTTCACAAATCTTTATTATAGACCAGCGATAATAAATCTTATATGCGCTACGCTATGTGGGCCGGAACTTACACCCGCGGCAGATCGATTTCACGCATCTGGATAAATAGCCAATACACCATTTTTCATACTGTTTTTTTATTATTATTAATGAACAAACACATCTACTAAGTTACATTCGAATATTAATAATAATCGGATTATTTTAATAAAAAAAATCTATATTATTATACTTACTCGGAAATCTCTGGGATTTGCCGTAGGATTATTTTCCCATGCTGAAGAATTGCGGAGGACTGAAGTTCTGACATAATTCTCAGTGACCGATGCCATCGCGTGGAAATATAGAACTCTGTCGTCGTATTGAGTCTTCAGCGGCGATAACGACATGCCGATGATACCGTCCATTAAATCGAAAGTTTCTCCTGAAAAATTAATGCAACGGTAATTTTCAGCAAATGATAATTGATTTAATATTTTGATTATTTATTTTACCGGAAATATCGAATGTGCCCCATGTTGGATGCGGATAGAATAGTTTGTTGTCGACTCTCCATGATCTATCGTTAGCATGATCATAAACGACCATGCCATATCCCGTGATATCGGCCATGTATACGAATGTGTTTTGGCATCCGGCATTTGGATCTCTGACATCTAAGATCTACAAAAAAACGAGATTAAAACCGGACTTTCGTGTAAACAAATTCATAGAATATATTCCAAATAAAAAAAAATGGTCTATTCATAAACGGACATGGGCAAATGTTTTAAATTCAGTGATGCGTACACGAGTCGCGTAAAAAACGTATGAATCGACTGCAGAGAGGAACTGGAGCCGTAAAAAAATATGAACAAAAAATAATCTATTACGTGATGATAACTTTATGATGTGATAGATATATAATTATTTGTTTTTTATTCGCAGAAATAATGGCGTATTAAGTGTTATTTGTCTGCGCAAAGTAAGTGGATTTTTTTGAATACATATTAAGTTATATTAGGTCGTTTGATAATGTCATTTTTTGTACTTGACGTCGTTGCGAGGAGTCACGGCCAAACGCACATTCAAACGAGATGAATCTGCGCAAAAAAATCGGATTAACGGAAGTATTGGCGTGAAATTGTGGTTTTGCAAAAATTGTATCGCATAATTACAATAATAAATCAATTTAATCCGATATTTTAAGCGCATCTTTTCCAATTATTGGCGAAAATTATTATTTAAATGTATTTCAAAGAATTTCCTTTGTCATAAAAAAAGACAATGCGTGATTGGCATTATAGATTAAACCAGGTCGCCAATCACGCATAAAAACATAATAGTAAAATAATAAAATATTATGAAATCTCATATAAAAGATCAACGAAATGGCGATATTTAACATCAAATGAGACAAAACTTCCCCTACTTGCCTGGACACAGTCGAGAGGGTAAAATCCGATACCAACATGGTAGAAGATGTACGTCCAATGCCAGCAATGGCCAAGAGAGGGAAACTCTTTGAAGCCGCATACCAAATTGGTTCGGGTCCCGCGGTATGGACACGAAAGGAGCCCTCCCGTCCCGGTAACTCAGTTCCTTTTGGCTTTCTTACAAGTTTGGTAAGGCCCATGCCCTCATCGAGTGAGAGCCTTGTGGCTGGCAAATGATGATGATGATGATATGTAGTATGGGGATCGTCGAGCAGAGATTTTTTTGAACGGTAAGGCTAATTGCTCAGCCTACCTTTGAGGGGCCATTATAGCGAAAAAACGTTAATAATGGACCGAATCTCTTTATTTCTATATCTCGCCAAAGCAAGCTATGGAATAAGGTCAATGGAGATGATACTCGCTCCGACTTGGCCGGCAAAGATCCCGAAGGCCCTGAAAGCAGGGCCGTTTGAGACTAGATCCTTGTGTCCGATGGGGCCAGTCTGACCGTACCAAACAACCTGTTTCTCACGGAGTCAAACTCCGGGCACACCCACAAAAGTTGCAACGCGGATCATCCCTAAGTTCGAGTTCGTGTTCAGTGATTAACTGTGATACATGGTGGTTTGGATCAATCCAACGCATCTTTAAGCGGGCCTGGACATCTGGGAAGAACAGGTACTCGATACGGCCCGTCGGCTCCTGCGACCAACGCCTTTGCCATGTGTTCATAGCCGTACGGTAGATGGCTGCTCTATGCGTAGACCAGTCTTGGGAGCCGTCCACAGGTGGGGAGATGGCCACATCGCCAATGAGGGCCTCAAAGCCTCTTGCATTTAGCCATAGGGCAGAACGAACCTGAAGCTTTACGTTCAGGGGCAGCACTCCGGTCAAGAGCCGTCGTAGACGAGATCCTATACGCTCTGGCGAGCATCAGCAGTAGTAATCTCTAGCCTGAGAGAAGGCGTCGGCGAATTGTTGATATGCTACCCCTATGGGTCCAGAAGTTGGCGGCATATGTGACGATGGGGACGAATATTGCGTTATATAGCTCTTCATTATTCGGAATTTGGTACCCCAGTTGTCACCAGCTACCATGTCGAAGCAGCCGATGGCGTGTTTCGCCTTTTACAGTATTTGTCCAGTGTGGCAGAGCATTCCAAGATTGGTATCCAAGGTAATCCCAAGGTATCGCCCAGAGCTCGGATAGGGAAGTTGCACATAGTTGAGAGCATAGTCGGCTAAGTGGTCGAGCAGAGTAATAGCTCTGGTTACCGGAGAGTATTCGAGAGCACCTGTCCTCATATTTGGCGGAAGAAAAAGCACACGCGAACGAGCTCGATGGTAGTGAGGTGGCGCCCATAAGGGCAACTCGGACAGTACAATAGGGCTATGTACTGCGCCAACCAACAGCTTGAAAAAGTGCTTTTCTAAGTAAATCGACCTTCTTTTCTCCAGGGTTATATACCCCAGGCAGCTCTGTACCCATGCGCTGTGGTATTAACTTGGGTAGAATCTAAACTATCTCATGTATTATCTTTTCTAATCTGAGGGAATTCGAGGCGGCCATATATTGGAACCTGATTCAAGCAAGCTCCGAACCAATGTATCGTATAGCACTCGTATGACTATGGTCTTACGTATGTGATGAGAATTTCTCAATACGAAGCCCAACTTCTTGATGATCTCATACACATGTCTGATACATGTAAACTAAATTTTAACTTAAAATGAAACAAAATACCCAGATCTTTAACAGACGATTGCTTAGGAAGAGTTACGTTCCCAGGTCTGTAATTAAAGATGATGGGCTCCTTTGATCTAGAACATGTCATTGTTTGGCATTTTCCAATACTTAATGGAAGACGATTTAATATTGACCAATTGCGCAAAGAATCAATGTGCAGCTGCAACGAAAGGGCATCTTCCACTGAAGTAATAGGTCGAAATATTTTTAAATCGTCTGCAAAAAGTGAAAATTTACATTGAAGGCCCCGATAAATATCATTTATAAATAAAATAAATAATATAGGTCCTAAATTTGACCCCTGTGGAATACCGGAAGGTGTATTGTAAGCAAACGACGTTTGGGAGTCGTATGTCACATATTGTTTCCTCTCTGTAAGGTAACTCGAGAAGAAACGTACGAGATTATCCGAAAACCAAAAACTATTTAGTTTCAAAATGAGTCTAGCATGATCGACTTTATCAAACGCTTTTTCAAAGTCGTTATAGATAACGTCGAATTTAACCCCCTTATCCAGTGACACAAAATTTAAAAAAAAACCAAGAAAGCCCGTGACTGTTAAAGGTCCAGGCCGAAATCCATGTTGCTCATCGATAATTCTACTTTCAATATGGTGAAATATGTATTTATGCAGAATCATCTCGAACAACTTGGCAGGTCCGGATAGAACAGCCACTGGTCTGTAATTTCTATATTCGATTGGTCTCCTTTTTTAAATATGATAGAAACTTTCGAAGTTTTAGAACGATTTTAGTGATTAAAATGTGACGAAGAGGCTCTGTTAATCGAAAGAAGGTATATGATAGTTTCGAATTGAATTTAATTAAACTTATTGGTCATCTCGATTGTTGCGTTTGCGTTTAATGGCAAGATATTTAGCAACTAGGGCGCCGGATATTTAAAAACAATCGAGAAAAAGCCGCCATTTCCACGATACGGCAAAAAAGTGGTTCGAGCATCCGTTCAAATTTTAAAACAAAACCGAAAAGGCGACTCAATGTGTAATGTTTTTTTCGAGATTTCACAAAAAACCCGCGCCAGATTAACGGTCTGCGGTCCGCAACGCTGTTACATTCAAATTTATGGATGAACCGGTCGTATTTCCAATGTTTTTGTTGTTAAAAAAAATGTTAAACGTACCGGCGTCACCAAGAGCGAATGAGGAAGGAGGGCCGCCGTCGGAAATACGTGTTTGTGTATCAGCTTGTCGGTGTGCAGATCGAACGCCAACAGCTTCGGTGGACACACCGAGTTGCCTCCGATTTTTCCAGTGTCTAAGACCCATAGTCGAGCGCATTCGTCGATCTGAAAGTGTATTTGGAAGATTAATATCCGTTTGTCATCGTTTATTTCAGCTGAAGACGTACGGCGACTCGGAAAACGGACGTCAATCCTTCGCAATTGTCCCCTCGGATGTTTTGCCACGTGAGATCAGGATACGGAATCAACGATCGCCCTTCGGAATTCGCTGATAATGCCACTTTGGCCAATGTGAATGGTCTTCCAATGTCGAATCTCGGTATTGTTATGAATATTTTTGTCTTTTTATCTGAAAATATCAAAATATATAGTTCAAGTTACAAACATTTATGTTTAAGTATCGATAAAACGCAGATGAACTTAAATTAAAATATGCTCGAAATCAAGTTCACAGTGCCCAAGTCTAAAGAATACATATTATAAATAATCATTGTCTTTAATTATCTGAAATTGCGGGAAAAAATAAAAACAACAATATTCGCATTCTGTGACCACGCGCGCGATGTATTATCTCGCTCGCATCCAGTACAATATGCCGAGTGCGAATGAAACGCGCGATTGGCACGTGCGGCGAGAGCTCACGAACATCAAATTACAAAGCATATATATTTTTATTCCTATAATAATCTATTTTTTTTAAAAAATGGCAAGATGTTGTTGAAGAATTCATCAAATCTTGACTTGAAATGCTTGGGGTCTCTAAGACACCCCCTTCGGACGACGCGATTGTTTTCGAGCCGCCGTGACGGATGAGTTAAAATACTACTCCAAGTGATATTGGACAATATACTTCTGTTGTAACAGTCTGATCAGGTTTAAGTAATTCTTAGTGAATTATTTCCTAAAGATCCCACCAAATACAAAAGGAGAACCTTTTTCAGTCAATGATAGCCATTGGGTAGAAACATCGATGAAAATCATTGTTTTTTTTCTCCACAGATTAGTGTAAAGAATCTACCTCTCATCTTTAGTACCAATCCTTTTAAGAATTTGATCAGTTTCATATCTAAGTAGAGATAAACAGATTATTATGCGCTGTTCTAAGACCGTTGGAGAAAGTTCCAGAGGCCCTTAAAATCTTTTTCTATTTATTCCGTGCCTTTTAATGATCCTTGACTGTAAACTAATGTTCTGACAACTAAGGTTCTGTGACAATTCTTTGATTTTTTTAACATGGATTAGACTCCACTACTGAGGTTAAAGTGTCATCATCGATTTTAAGATGTCTCTCTTCTTATATTTTGTCCCTTCACCCACTTCCAACACTTCTATACACCATCTATAGCACTGCTAAGATTCGAGATGCCTCTATAAATATAGCAGATGATTTCCAATCGCTGGCCCTTACATTTTATACTATGAGTCAAAAATATCAAAACAGAAAGATAACTAACAGAACCTTAAAACAATACCAATAGGACGTGTTAACTCAACGGTTTAAAGAAACTAAAAAAAAGACCTTCTTTCTCGCTTTGTCAATATTATTATTGAAATACAATCTTTTCACATCTTACTAGCAGATTATCAACTCTTTCCTCATAAAATACGGTGGATTAGGACAGGAAGACATTTTTGATCGGTTGATTTACTTGCTCTTCAAAGGTGTTTCTATTCTAAAAAATCTGCAAAGTACAGAAATGGTTTGATAGGCGTTGCGTGAGAAAGATGGATGTGGTTAAGCAGACTAATAAGAGATATTTTTTGGTCCCCTTGATAGTTTCTCTTGTCTTCTTAGTATAATGTATGAATATTTTAACAACTAACAACTCAAATATGAGGTTTCATCAAAATCCGTGAAGTTTTCTTAAAAAAATGACTTGTGTCTTTTGTTTATATTTGATCCACTTCTGGAATGCTATTTTGTTTTTCTAACGATTTAGTATTTATTTACCCAATGTTGGCAAAACTCTCATACTCATTTCATGGTATATTTTATCTTTAGCAATATGAAGAGGGGACATATCTGAGGAATCAGTTCTTTTCCCATTTTCCTCAAGTAAAACTTCATCGGGCACACCAAGACACATGAAATCTTTTACGACAATCAACAATAGAGTTACCATCCAATTAGTGACTACTAGTGTCAAGTGGCGTCAGAGACAAATACAGTCATACCTTCTATAGCGCTCCCTGCTATAGAGCGGTTTTCTAAAGCGTGTGCGACAGTCTATCCTATAGTGCTATTCTTTTAAATCGCTGTTTTCTACAAAATGCTAAATGTTCAAGGTAAACTATATATTTTAAGAATATGTAATATATTGCCGCGTGAAATAAAGGTCGATGCCCCATAGTTGACAACAAAATACAGTAAACCCCTCTATAACGTACACTCCTATAACGTTCTCCCCTATAACGTTTGTGATGGTTTTTCCTATAACGTCGATTCTCCCTATAACGTAATATTTTTAAAACTAAAAATATATTATAATTTTATAAGATCAGCTAATAAAATGTGGCGTTGATCTTCTCTGTCCGCAAGTTGCGGGAAGATTAAGTCAGCCAAAATACGAAAGAAAATCGCTCATTGTACGAGTCAAGTAATTTGCGTTGGTTAACACAAAAAATGTTAAAAAAAAAAGAAAAATGAAAATGTTTGATTTACTGATTTCTTTAAAATCAAAAAAAATAAATTGAAAAACCTTAACCCCCTATAACGTCCCGTCCTATAACGTGGAACCTATCTTGACGTTATAGGGGGTTTTATTATATAACAAGCGCGTGAATTAATTAAAAAATAATAGGTCATTTAAAATATGGGAATGGAAAAATGTTAGATGTATTGATTACGTTCAATTTATAAAAGGGAAACTTCTATAGTGCGCGTTTCTATAGCGCGATCTATATCTCAGCGCTATAGAAGAGTTGGTTCTACCAACACAATGACAAAAAATGTGAGATAGCCTGGTTATACAGCCAGCGAAATTCAAAAATTCTATTTTATAAATATTAACAGAATCGGGCCATTTTTACAGTTACTAAATGCGTAAGATGCGTAATAAAATTAAAACAATACATCCGATTAAAAATATATATTATTGAATTTCGAGGTTATGTATGTCAACAAATTAATCAAATTAATAATGTAAGGAAAATATAGATATATTTTTTGTTTAATTTATTGTGATTTATGTATTATGCATTTATCTTAAATCGCAAAGATCACATATCAATATGAGTGTGATCAATATGTTCGATAATGTCAGATGACAGCGGCGGCCATGTTTGTTTTATTTTTAATCGCGTCCGCATAATATATGTCTTAACGCCAAAAAATACGGCCATCCATTTCGAAATGTCATCACGCGGGAAGCACGGATAATTGATTTTATGGACGCGCATTACAGCTTTATAAAAATGAATAAAAGATCCGCGGCACACGTGAAATCATCTGTTTCGCATCGCGACGGTCATAGCAAACGATTATTTATACAAAAGCCAATTAAAAAAATGATAATAATTGATTGCTACATGCTTAGTGTCTTTACGTTGGCCAACACTCATCCATGGCCTATAAACTATAACTAGGAATTGCGACATTTAAGTACAATCGTCTATTAAACATAACGATAAAAAAATATTTGATTACTTGCGCTGTGGAAGACGTCGACGTCGATGGGCACGGAATTCCCCGGGACGTACGTCTGTTCGGTCAGGGATTGCTGTTTGGTGATCTCGTCCGGAAACGCAAAGTCTAATTCTTTCCATTGTTTGACCAGATTCATCTTGTTGTTGCAGCTCACTGTTAGCGCCAGGGTCAATGTGACCAATATCTTATCCATCTTCAAAAACATTGTTCTAAAAAAATAATAATAATTAACACAATTATTAGTAAAAAAATATGTATTTCTTTACACAAAAAAATATATATTATTCCAAGTATTTACGTACATGTGATACCGATAATAAAATTCCGTGTAATTAATGTCCAATAAATTTACACATATTTTATGGTGAATGACCATGAATGTAATTTTCTGTTTTGTCAATGAATGTGTACGCAATCAATGACACATTACCATGAAAGTACCGGAAAATGATTATTAAAATTTTGATTAATGATATGAAAAGCCTCTAAAAATTATTATAAACATCTTTTGTTGGGACGTAGACGTGGATTCTATTTCAGGAGTGATTCTCATTGAGCTCCTTGAACTCATCGGATGTTAATCGTATCGTATAGATAGTTGTTGCAATTAATTATTATTATACTGTGTTGATGGATGCTTATTAAATGTATTTATATATTATGCATCATAATCTGTTTTATACACAAGGCTGATATTAAATGGATTATGGCCAAAATTATGTGATATACCGAGGAGCAATTGATTTCTTATAACTATACATGACTTTGAGGCTCTTGTGACCTTGAAGGCTATTTCTTAATATGTTCAATAATAATTAATTGTAAGTAAAACAAATATATCCACTGTTATTCTTATATATCCATAAACATAACTTTCTAGCGGAGGGATAAGCAACCTTTTTTTACATATTTAATTAATAAAATTCTCTTTATTAACAAAATAAACCCAGTAAGAAAATACTCTAGACGTGGCGATGGGGTCTATTTTTTTT
>JAGXCT010034951.1:0-76597 GCA_022495035.1 Philopotamus ludificatus
TTATTGACATAACTTAAATGGTATCAGAGTTACATCGATTTAACTGAAGTACTTACTTCAGTTAAATCGATGTACTCGATTTTTTATAATTATTAATGTAAATATAATAATTATTTTTGCTATTTTATATTGTATGGTAATATTAAATAATCTCATAAATCCTGTTGTTAATACGTACGATTTTATTTTTACACGGTAGTTACATTCCAGATGCTATCGTGCAAAAACAACTCAGTTGATAATCAGCTCGAAATTTTCAAAAATAAATCGAGTTTCGGTTTTTACTATGGAAATAATATGATTTATTCTACTCTTTTATTCAAAGTTTGCCAAATACCGTGTAGTTAGTTATGTGATTAAATATATAATAATAAATAACGATGATGGGTAGTTATAAGATTTTTTTATTTTATTAAAAATATATTTCATTTCGTTTTTAGATATAAATTATTGCAAAATATAGTTATGGAAATATTATCTAAAATATGTAATTTAAAAGTTTTCTTATATCCTCATTTCGCATGGTTACCCTAGATATTCAAACGAAAACATGAATGTATTCTTTGCGAAAGATCTCATTCGTCTTGTATTTTTTCAAAAATTCATGGAAAAGCTAAGGAAAATATTGTTACTAGCGTCCACATAAAATAAACTGCCCTAATGAAAACAGCACGTTTTTAAAAATATAATTTCATATGAAAAATATATTTTTTTCTCAGAATTTCCATAATATCCACATTATATTGCCCTATATTTTCTTGCTCATATCTTCTCGTTCTATTTCTTGATGAAAGACTGCGTCATTCATCAATGTTTAATTTCGACGTAATGATTCTGATTCTGGATCAGAGTGTGGGCCTCGGCTTGCCCTCGGTGACCCAGGAAGAGGTTTGTTCACCGTTCCAATGGCAGTGTTTTTGTGGCTCAGAACTGGTCCAGCACCGGACAAGTTGGACATTGTCCGTCAGACCCGGTCCTACCACTCGTCACCGGCTTCCGGTCCGGCTCTCAAAGAACGAGTTTTCATTCAAGAAGCCTCATGCATGTATGTATATTATGGACACGTGTACGTTTTGAATTACTAGACCCGTACTCGAGGAGCCGCCACCACTCCTGACGACTTTTATTGCCGAAGACGCGCCGCAGAATCTCAGATATTTATGGCAGGAAATCTGCTATAACGCCTTCATCGTTATTTTATACAATTTGTTATTTACAGCCGACGGCGAACTAGCGGCGGGATCATGCTGAATTTTATTTTTCAGCGAGTGCAGAATAACAAAAAAAAGGCAATCGCTAATACTCCTTATCATAAATCTCATTTCTGACAAATCGGCGACCATGGGAAGCGGACTTATCATACCGAAAATCTGATCTTCTCAATCTTTGTAGAACAGAAAAAACCCATTAGCGCTGCAAAGAGACATTTCGATTTAAATTACTTTTATCCGAAGAAATACAAGACGGAAGAAATATATATATCAGTGGCGTATAAAAAAAAAAATACCCATGGTAATCTTCAAAGGGACTACTGGGGCACTCTACGCAGGAGCGCAGTCATACCCAGTGATTAAATATATTTATTCGCGGGGAAAAGAAATACGTTTCGGGCAAGTGCCCCATATGTTCCTCGGGAGCCGTACATTTCCAATTTTCGTCGAATCCGGATAAAGTATCGGCGAAATTCCCGGTCTATTAGCGCAGAATTTCAAATAGGCGTATATCTAGCCCCCGCGCGAATCGATTAGCGCTAATCGGATGTGCGCGCTAATCCAATTAGCGTTATACGAGGGAGCGTGTTGGAATAATAGAAATTTGAAGCTTCTTACGATTAAATTTTAATTGCTTATCGATTGTGCGCGAGATAATTAAATCACGATCGAATTGAGTCGTACCGAAAGTTTACAGCGTCCAATCCCGGATCTCTATTGCCCTAATCAACACATAACCGGTCGTAAAGTGCGCGGGTCGTATAGATTCGTATGACTTGATTACAATCTTTTCCCCGGCGCTCGATGCTGTTGACCCATAATGCCCATTCGGGCCATACCTGATGCCCCATCCCGTCCGATAACGAGAATACCTGGGAAAAGGGTAGCATTAGGGAAGGAACTACTTATACGTGCCGCTCGGCTCTGACGAGCGCCTTCCTATTCAGCAATGAAATAATTTTGAAAATTTCAAAGTTTCCGATATCGAAATGATTATGTTTCCGTTGGCTCAATACAAACATAAAAGTTGGTTGTTTCAGCCGGATAGCTGGGGAAGTTATTCGAAAGTTTCACGGCTAACTCCATAACATCAATATCGATACGCGCCGGCAACTTTCGCAGACAGATTGTTCGGATACGTTGCGAACAATCAAAGCAGATCCCCGCCAACTTATAGATTGACATTGGGTAAAAATACTCGCGTTTGAGAACCGTTGATGCATGTGGTATTTCCGCGTTAATACGATCAGGATCCAAAATGATGTTAAACGTAAAAAAAATAAATATTAAAAAAATCACAGATCTCTTTACGAAAATTCGATTTTAGAAAAAAAAATGGCAAATAATAGATATAGCATTTAAGTTTATTATGTCACTGTTTTTTTTTAATATTAGTTTATTATATTTGGTAATATAAGGTTCTAAAGTTACGCATTATCAAAAAATGCAATTGAAATATTGTCGTAGTATCAAATTCAATCCAGTATATCTTCGTTGTTTTTAATTGCATATTATTGTTAATATATTTTCCATTTATAGAAAAACTTTGCGAATATATTTGATAATCCAAAATTTTAATAAAAAAAATCCTGCTACTTTTATGCACTTTTTGAGTAAATCTACTTTTAATCACCACTAGGACAAAAACAAGCTAGCGACATATTTGCGGAGCATCAAATTCAATTGTGTGTATCTTTACGATTTTTTCTATCTATGTTTTTTATTACATAAATATATATAGTATTATTTATATAAATATTGTTTTTTTATTTATTACACAACGCTGGTAATTTAATAAACAAAAATTAATGGAATAATATGGCATAATTATAAATTTTTTATTGTTGTTATTTTGAAATATTTTTTTAAATATCGTTTGAAAATATATTTTTAAATTTTATTATTTGATATTGAAGAATATATCTTTACTTATTTTTATTCTAAATTTCATAAGTCTAGCTTGAATGGAAAAGAAGTTACACATTTTTGACAGTTTATGATCCGTCCCACTGTGCGGCGGCTCGAAACCAATGGCGACGCCCGATGGGGTCTATCAGAAACTCTAAGCATTTCAAGCCAACCGGCGATTTATACAATTTAGTCTTTAGATTTTTTTAGTCAAATACAAAAAGTTTGTGGATGTATGTAGGATTTATATTAAAAGAGTTATTTGCGATAAATTAAAAACTTCGCCTCACACCTCTTTATTGTTAGTAAAAAAATACATAATTGAGAATTCATCCTTAGACAGTTTTTTGTGGAAATTACTAATTAACACTTTATGAGCCGTTCACGCCTTTTGGCGTGAATTTTTAGCCAAGCGTTATGATCCGTTCACGCCTTTTGGCGTGAGAGCCATACTCCCACTTGGCATTTTTTTCTGATGACGATGCACAATTTAATTCTACTATTTGACCACAGATGGATACACGTGCATGTTAGCTTGGATTATCATCACATGAAACCATGCGGCCCCCATATATTCGTTTATTTATTAGACTACGATGGATGGATGGCATAACAGAAAAAAACCAAAGCGCTATTCACGCATATAAAGATTCTAAAGATACAACGAGAATGAGCCTTATTTGAGAGCTTCGAGGTTTTATTCTTAAAAATAAAATAAAATATATGAAAACAAAAATATATAAAAAGAGAAATAAATATTTACAATAATTCTAGGCCAGTATTTCGTTTGAACTCGGACTATAAATGTGCATTACATACAATTTAGTTATATTTATTAAAAAAAATTAAAGATTTCCTGATAGATCCATAAAAAACTGGCAGCTAAACAAATCACCAAACGTTTCATACAGTAAACATGAATTCTCCATCAATATTTTGCCATTTTTAAAAAAAATGGATTATTCTAAGAATAAAAATGGTTATTCGCCTATATATAACGCCTAATTCACATACCGAATGCGAGTGAGAAAAAGCATCGCGGTTGATTTTTATTTTTTTTCGAAATTGCGGACAATAAAGGTCATTGATTATTTATAATATTTATTCTATAGACTTTTTTAGACAAATACAAAAAGTTTGTGTCATGTAGGATTTATATTAAAAAAATGGGGTCCCAAATAAAAACGGCTAGGTTAAATTAAAACACTGTTTTCATCGTCGTCGATGAATTTTTGACAACCGTTTTTCTGTTCTTATCCATTTAATTTATTTACAATTTTCATCTAATTAAATTTTTCATGAAAAAAATACGATTTTCTTCATATACGTGATGATCGTTAATTTTTGAAAAAATCGCATATGTAAATTCAATGCGGCTTATTTCGTATTTACTAAAAGAGGCGATATACGCTTTTTTTACATGACTGACCCTGAAAGGTTAATTGATAATATATCGCAAAAAGCGGATATATATCTTTGTTACCTGAAAAAAAAAACATCAATCACGGGCAGTGTTAATGAATCGTTAATGGCTCCCCGAAGAATACAGCTACCCCGCGCTGAAACGGATTTAACTTTAATATATAAAAAATATATATGTGGCGATTACGCTCCTCCGTATAGAAAAATCTGACTCCATAAGATTTATATTTATTTGCACTAGAATTACAGACAGAAAGGCAGAAAGAATATGATTAAGAAAAGCGATCGCGTCGGTTTCACTGCGTCGGAAGTAGCGACGTCGATCTGCTTCTGGTCTACCGACTCCCCAGTCGGTCTATTTCAGATTCTGTAGCAGCACTGGCCACTGATGTCCGATATTTTGTCGCTTACGGTGAAGTCCACGTCTTCAGCCTCGTAAAGGACGTTTGCGCAAATTGCAGCTCTGGCTCGGTGCAATTTGCGGCCAATAGCGCGACCGCAGTCAACTCCGGAGGCATCGGAGGAAGGTGTGTTTCTTCCCGACGAAGGCATCACCAGCTCAGTCGGTATCTTCGGTACACTGGGTTTCAAAGGTAAACCCCGACTCTCTAGAATGATCTCTCGCACGGGTATTTAACCCGTGGATCAGCTACCTGGTGTCAAGGGGGCGGTTCTTCGCAATTGAACATTTCTAGATTTCTCCATCGGAATTTTGTCCCGTTAGAGCGGTCCTTTATGTCTTTGTCTTTTGTCCATGCCGGCCAAGGGCGCCGACGAATCTGGGCGCTATTGTGCAGTTTGCACAATATGACGAATTCCCGTTAACTAGCGGATGCTCGTAAACATTATATTGCATCCACCTTTTCTGAGACAAAAGGGGATGCACTTATCCAATGTTTCCTTTAGGAATTCGCCTGGCCCGTAGATGACCTAACTGTAACATCCCGTTATTTTGGGATTTAATATTTATGATGGCGGAGGGATGTTACAGCGGACCGTCGTATAATATTAACACGTGCAGCATTGATATGTATTTCCTTAGAAAACTTAATAACACTAAAATATTTCTTTGCGCAATAAATTGCGTCCCGATATCCGCCTATCCAGGCATTCTCAACCTGTGACCGCTACATATATATATATATATTGTTTTATTAAATTCTCAATGTGTGCTTAGAATTTGAATTGCACTTCAAAGCCAGCTATTGTTTCATATCGCTGATGGATGGCCATCATTTCGGTCCATATTTTACAGTCGTTGTCTTCGGATTCTGCGCATTAATTGCGAAAGCTTTGCGTGCGACAGCCACAATCTTGCCACAACCCATTCCGTCAAAAAATTATTCTCGAAGATTGCGCCCATCGCTGGAGATGTGGGAATACTGGATAATTTAAAAGTTATAAAATTTTTAATTAAGCACATCTAACCCACATACGCATTAGCGGTCGCCGGAAACATATATCTTCGGCGATATCTTGATGTGGATCTCGAAACGCCGCGGTGTTTAATGCCATCGGAAGGAAGATACTGTAAGTATTAATGCCAATCTAAATGGCGTTAAAATAAACCCGTTTTTCCTATGTCTAGATAATAAATTGTGCGCTTAGGGTGTACAGCTACCGATCTTCGCACGTGTCCTGCGATACACATTTAATAACATCTTCCTCGGAGCCGTTACATAAAATTGACCCCAAGGAAAATAATGGTTAATCGTATTCACAAGACCGGCATACATAGTCCGATGGCAAGTTAGGGTATTGTGAGTGCGAGGGAGAGGACTAGCACGCGTGAGCGGGATGCATGATCCTTAGGGCGTCTAGGGAACAGGTGTTCAGTGTGCGAGGACAGGTGGGAGATAAATTCAAATTTGAAACACGCCTTCGAAAATGGCGCTAACGTTTTGGCGCCTTTTTTTAACGTTACGATGCGCCATTCCGAGCCCTATCGTTATATTTTATATCCGAACCAAAAGTGAGACACATCGCATCCGAAGAATACATTAGAGGGACCGAAAAGTAATCAATTTTTTTATATTTATTAAAAAAAAATTAAATACTCATCGACAATCTAATTTCCATCATTTTCTGAAGTCCTTCGATTTTTCATATACATTTTTTTTACCTTTTAACCCTTAGAATGTCTTGACATGAGTTTTTTTCCACCAGCTCCTATGTCTAGTATGTCTTGACATTTTTTTGGGCAGTTTTTTTTAAGTGTACCCCGATTTTTTCATTCTGTAGCATAAATATTATTTCTAACAAATTCACTCAAAATAGTTAGGAGTTGGTGGAAACTTATAAAAAAAAACTTGAGCCCAAAAGGTTAATGTATGCTCTAACGATCTGAAAAGGTAGTAATCCGATTGCGCGAGATCCGGAGAATAGGATGGATGAGTTAAAAGTTCTAATCCAAGCTCCCTCATTTTTTCCTCTGTTATTTTTGCAGCGTGAGGCCTCGCGTTATCATGTTAAAGGATCTTTTTTTTGTTATTAACCAAAACAGATATTTTTTTTCATGAGTTATTCACAATCCACTGTTGCTGGAACGATCTGACCAAGTTCAAGCAGTTCATAATGTATAATTCCAAAAAATCCCACCACACACAAACAAGCACCTTCTTTATTGATAGTGATGGTAGAGGGGTTCGGAAAAGGTACTTCTCCGGAAGAAAACCATTGTTTATTTTGAACAGGATTATTTTATAGCCCCCATTTTACATCTCCAGTTATAATTCGCTGCAAAAACGGATCGGCTTCATACCGAGACAAAAAAGACGCGCAGATCAATCGCAGTCAATTCATGAGAAACATTGTTAATGATCTTAAACAGTAGACCATGGACAGCCAATATTCAATAATAATTCCTTAATTATTTGATGAGGATCTGAATCCATCATCATCTTCAGGATATCATCATCTAGTTTTTGGGGTCGTTTGAGATTTTTATTTCCATTTTTAAACTTTTTAAACCATCGATGACACGTGTTTATTTTCAGAATATCTCCGTAAGTATCGGTTTTATTAGACAGAAACAAACTGTGAATGAGCTCATCGAAGAAATTTTGATTACTTCTCGGTCCGCAATTGATCAGAACGCCGGACAAAATAAAAACACGGATTACAGAGCCGTTTGCAAATGGGCGTCCCATATAACGACGCCCGGGAATAATCATTACGTCAAATATCGAATCGACCCGAAGTTTCCACATTTTCCGTAATAGGAAATTGTTACGTGAAAACGTTGGCCATTACACTCATCTCCGAATATCTTTGATCTCAACATCTGCACGCACCGCGCCGAAGGATAATCATATTTTATTTTTATTTTTTTTTATTCCTTCACAAAGCACTTTTCCTTATGTACAAATTTTTTTTCCGCCATTAATATTTATTACACTACATTCACTCTGGGTAACCTACCCCCAACCCTCTCTCCCCCAACCAGAATCCCTCTCTGTGTGCCGCCACGAAAATGTTTATTCTGTCGATGGGAAATTCGACTTTTATTATTTTTGCTGTGCGTTATGTATGCTCGATTCGCGAGTTGTTGAAAATTCTCTATACATCGCCGATATAAATGTCTTACGAAACTTATTGGAGTAAGAGTAAATTTGGTTCATGCCCGCGATCCCCCTATTAAATTACGCTCGTATATCATGTCGAACGTTGAATATAACTATAGTGATTCAATATAATGATAATGGTCGTGTAATACAATACGTTTAACTAGAATACGTTAGAATATAAATTTAAATGACGTTAAAAAAACAGAGATAAAAGCGTGATGATACGTGTAGGTATCAGCTATCATCGGCAATACTACATAACTCAATATATTTTGCGTTATGGATTTAAAGATACTCGCAATGAGACACATGTAAGACAATAACAGTGGTGAAATCGGCAGAGCCGACCCGGGGATTGCGGGTAGTTATTATATCTGCTTCATATTGAACTGCCATGCTTTCTGTTTCGAATGGTTATCGTCTTTATACATGGCTCTTTTTTCAAATAAAACCAAAGTACTCCACGGATATTTTTCAAAGTTTGTATATATTAGTCCTTAACGGTACTAAGATCTTGTATTGAATAGTTTCGCATTTTGATCCATCGTATGAGCTCACTAACATATCATTCTTGGTATCGACGATAAGCTTCTTATCAAATAACATAGGAAGTGATAATTCTCTTGCTAATTAATGGATATGACATGGGGTGGCTAGTTCATATACGCTGCGGAACTGCAGTACCCCTGAGAAAATTTAGGAAAACTATATTGTTATTTATTGATATATCTGCATCTATTGATTATATACTATGCTTAAATTCAATTTATATTCAGTGTAAAGCCGCGTGGTGTAGGGCAAGAGCGTTGTCTGCTCGTCAGCGCTACCAGCGTCGTGTATTGGAAGGATGGGGGCGGCAGCGGGGTGGGGGGTTTCATCGCTAAGTGCTGTGTTGCGCTGCAATTTTTTAATTTTTAATCTTCCGCAGCACCCCCAAATATTTTACCTACGAGCCGTCACTGGATATGCATTCTATTATTCTGATGAATTTTGCGTCATTTTTATATTATGTCTAAGGTTTATTAGTTAAATAAATATAAAGTAATTAGACCGTGTGCTATAATAACTCAAGTAACTGCTGAATAAAATAGTCATCTAAAAAGAGCAGAAGTTAAAGAAAGAAGAAAATCCGATTAATATTTCTTCAGTATTTTAGTCACGATTTTTACATTTCAACGTTTCTTTAAAAAATACTCCAAGATCTAGGAGACTTGTTTGAGTTCTAAGATTCCTAAAATATCTTTGCAACTTTTTGATTACGTCAAATCTGTAATTATTAAATTATGTGGATTGGGTATGAATTCAGAGAAGTTTCACACTGACCGGAGGGTATTCAAGAGGAAAAGACTCATTACCACTCCATGTTTTATAAAAATATTTATGTAGGTAGATTGGCGCATTGGAATTGATCAATTTAAAGTCATCTTTCGTTGAATAAATAATTATAAACAAATAATATCAATTTAAATTCAACTGAAATAATATAAAAATATAATCAGTGTCGTGGTTTGACACTGAAGGGAATATTAGTATGAGGGACTCATTCCCCTTGTTTCTTTAGAATTTTTAGTTATTAGCTATAAAATATTTTTTGTTCACATTAAAGCTCAGGCAGAAGCTGTTTGTGTACGTACTATTACTTCGTCTTCTCAGCACTATATAACAGAATTGGATTTTGGAGTAACTAAGTGAGTAAGGAGTAACCTCTAACTCAGCATATCCCTGGCAAACTGAATTTAGTCTCTGCCTCATTTGACCATGAACAAATCTTCCTCTTACAAGTTCAGCATTTTTTTTTTAGCATATACCGAAACACTCTATTGTGGAGATCATCGTTGCTTGGTTATAGGTATTCTCCAAGTGCTTGAAATGACTTGACCAACGCAGCTTTATTTATTAGCCTTTAAATTTTAGTGTTAATTAAGTTTTTTTTGGAAAACCTCTTTTTAACGATAACTAGATTCATTTTTCGTTGTTACTACCCACGTCTTGCAGTCATGTATTAGTACTGATCTTAATTATCTTATATATCTGGATTTCGGAGTTCTAGCTAAGAATGTTAATGGTTTAGATTCAAGCCCTTTTGTTTTGATTCTCTACATCTCTTTTGCTTATTTGTATCGATTTATGATTAAGTTCAGATCCGCCTGAAAAACTGTAAAGGCGTTTTGAAAATTATTAATCAAGGACCAATTTTCGCTAAAGTAGGTTGAGATACGCCCCTCACCGTAACGGAGGTCTCGGACCGTGCCCAATTTCAAAAAGGGTGCGCGGTTTGCAGTGTTTTTGCTTGGCCACATCCCCGAAACCAATTAGTGCGAATTGCCGTCCGGACACATTGGACGCAAAAACTAATTCGCCAGTGCCGAAATGTATTGATTGCGACCGGGCTCCACGGATTCACACATGTTGCCAAAAAGTTGGCCGCTTTTTACTGTGTCGTTTTCTGTCTCTGTTGTCTTATCCGCAATAGAACCTTATTGCATAAAAGTTTTTGGCACCGTCTCGGGCGCAACCGTTTGATTGTACTCGCTTAGTAATGAAAATCAACTTGCGGAAACTTGGGGGGCTTTAAAAGCCGCTATTGGACTTGGACAGTTCGAAAGTAGTCTAGGGCTGTGAACTTTGCTTATGAAAGTTACCCGTGAGATCGTCAGTTTCTTTCATTGTTTATATATTAATATAATAAGGGGACAAAATTAAAACTTGATAATACGCCAATTACATTATTTACCGGCGCAGCTGCGAAGCATTATTTACCTTCGTCCGCGGCAAATGGCTCACGACCAAAATTGGAATTACTCTAAAATATTTCTTTTATGCTTTAAGAATTATCGCCTCTCAGTGTTTACCTTCACTTAATGTTCTCGGCGGCCAATAATTGTTAAATCCGCTTTTTCTTCATCGACCGAGCGCCCACGCCCTCCGCCAACACCACCATCCAGCAGTGCACCATCAAACGAAGAACTTCCATTCATATAAATTTCAACATCTCTGTCCAATCACATCATATCTTGTGACATCTCCGCGACGTGAAAGCCTGCGACCCACGTGACTGCCCACACGCCCCCCTGGTTCACGGGTCAATTGTAACGCTTGTTAACCTTTTACGGACCCGCCGGGGGACCGGAGCCGTTGACAGTGCATCGTCTTTGCCCTGCTAATAAAGCCATACATCAATCAGACCAGCAACGCGCGACCTCTCGATACGATACTCCATATATATAATTTTAATAATGCTTCAGCTCTATTTGCACGGGTTGTTTAATAAATCTAAACCATTACGTGTATAGCCGCACATGGCCTCTATATACGATATCTATATCAGCCGGCGATCGTTTTTATTTTTTGCAAAAAAATCAATTCTTTTGAAACAACCCTCATAATTACACTTTGCATTACCCACGAACGAGTCACGGTCAATTAATCTCGACAAATACAAATATTTAACGATCACTTGCACACTGGACCAGTGCTTCTAGTAGATTCGATCTAAAAAAAAGGAGTGCGGCATTAGCATTCGTGCAATTATCTCTAGTGTCGAAACTCGACTCCCACGCCGCCGTCCGAAAAATGACACGGCAGTATCCCATTCATGAAAATTTGGACTCGAGTACAAATTGAAATAAAAAAAAAACTGCGATTGAACAACAGCCGCAGACGGTGAAAGGTGTGTGGACATTGAAAAATTGACGCAACGCACGTGGGAGGCGTAGCCAATGGAGGATGTTAGATAAGAGCGCTGTAAAAAAGTCGGATAATGAATTGTTGTTAAATAGGATATGTGGGGTCATCAATTTCGCGATGGTTTTTGGGTGTGATCCAGAAGCAATATGGATAATTGAAGCAGAGCCATTCCGCTCCCACACTGAACGTTTCTCGAGAAACCGCGAGGTCTATTGATTTATGGACGGATGGGTATGAATAATTGATTCGGACGAATTTATTACCATGTCCGCAGATCCATCATCGGGTGATGCAAATGAGAGACCTGCGATTTTGACATTATGAACGCCATTTTTCTCGAATTTAATATAATAAATATAAGCGTTCTATGATAATGGACATGGTGGCCGATACATCTTTTTGGAGTGCCGTGTCAATGTCCGTGTTTGAACGTAGGCGTCTAATTTTGTCCTGGTGGCGAAGTATTTCCCGACTTCGACGAGATGCAACAGCTTTCCAGGACCGTCAAGTTGCAAATGTTCCGCAACAAAAGTCTTCTACAAAGCCATTGCTCTTCCAACTTATGATTAAGTTAGTTTTCTAATGTGCTCCGTCCATTAAATCTTCTATATCTTCAGTAGCAATACATCAGAAACACTCCAGTTTATTCGATATCATCGTGACCAGAGTCCTCTTAGTACATCCGTATAAGTGGTAGATTTCAAAAGGTTATTCTCATTATTACCATATATGTAAATTCTTTTACTTTTAGAACGTATTATACGAGGGTGAAACAGATATTAGCATTCATGTATAGGGGAGGTTACCAGGACAAGCTGATTACTGTTCAGATATTACTAAAACCATGCGTGACATAGATTATTCCATTATAGATGGGTCTTGTGTCATTACAAGGAGGAAAGTCTTAATTATATGTACTCTACATCCTCTAGATTCTTAACAGGCTAGTATGGGGTGAGTTAAAGCTTTCATTTTCATCCTTTGGCAATCATGTTGACGTCCATCTTCGTATTTCTTCTTGTCCTGATTGAAGAAGTAGTTGTTTTAACAGCTACTCCTTCTAACAAGTAATTGTTTTTATCATTCTATACATTTGTTCTTTTAAGATTCGGAAGTGAATGTGAGTCTTACAACCCACCACCATTCATCTCTTCATCTTTAAAAATAAAAAGAGCAGTGTTTTGGCTTATTAGTAACAATATGATAAAGTTATTAAGACTACATGATGGTTAAGCATCGGAAATAATGTCTTTGGAATCCCATAGACGAAAGAAACCCGTTATTCGATGTCCTCTTGTTAAAGCAGAAGAGGTTCTCAGTGCTTTTACTCTAGGTCTTTCCGATAGTCCTTGCTTCCATCAGTATATAATACGTCTTTAAATCGAAGGTTCCAACCTGGTCGTTTATTAAGTCATTTATGAACAAGGTTAAACGTTCTTCTCAGAATTTCTAACTCAAATTTAACTTAACATTCTATCTGCTGTACGATCAACCCGTCTTAAAATCACTCTAGGAGATTATCACGGGTCAGAGATTTTGATAAAAGTATCTGACAGAAACATTGAGATATTTTAACCTAGCCTTTTCCAAGTTAATGATTTTTTCGATTATTTTTTTGAATCCTACATGTCACAAACTTTTTATATTTGTCTAAAAAAGTCAAACGAATAAATATTGTAAATAATCATGTCTTTTATTGTCTGTAATTGCTGAAATATAAATTAAAACAACAATATTTGTTACTGTTGCCTCGGGTGCGATGTTTTTTTCGCTTGCTTCTGGTACGATGTGCTAAGTGCGAGTGAAACGTGTGAGCGACACGTGCTGCGAGAGCTCAGCGCGCGACTCGAGAGTGTGTGTGTGTTATTTTGACCTAAAATGCTTGGGGTATCTGAGAGACCCCTTCGGACGACGCGGTTGTTTTCGGGCCTCCGTTTCTATCGTCAATAATGATAGAGTTGAGTGGTTTGTTTGCTATTGTCTGTAGACTTGTTTCTTTTAAAAAACATATTTCAATTTTAACATATACTGTTGTTCTTTCTTGTACTAAGTAATATTCCAACTGTAAATTACGTATTTTAGTATACGTTAACTCCAAGGAAACCATGAATCTCTGTATTTAATATTGAAGTTTAGCATATATGCAGATTTTAAGGAGATATTCGCAAAGATTAACGCGGAGTATGAAATTTTAATAATTACAGTGGTTTATTTGCCTTGGCAAATTGTGGTTTTACTCCGCTTGCATTCTCAGACTTTCGCCTGAATAATGTAGTAAATGAATTTTGCACAACTACTTTTTTTTAAACACATTTTTCATTACATCACGCAATCTTGTTTAAGAGTCTCCCGTTTCAATGGCAGCTCTTTAATATGAGAAACAATAAACTTGAGCTTTGCAAAATTAATTCGCATAAAGTACAACAAATAAGTGTTTTTATAAGAATATCTCTCTCGCTTCTTAGCTCAGTTTCTATGAAAAGATATTTAAGTTTTTATTTTTAATACGCTTAATAATATCTGTATATTAATTAATATTGTTTTATTTCTTTCAGGTATGTCTGAACGTTCGATATGAATATTGTTTTTCATGAAAAAATGTAAGTTTATTTAATTATGTCACGGTTTATATGCTATGATTATTTAACCCTTTGCCGACAATTTTCAAAAAAAAATAATTGTTGAAAATTAATTGTTGAATAAATAGATGAATAGTAATTGGTAGTAGGGATAGAATCGCTAAAGGGGGGAGAGGCTTTATTTGTTTTTTTTTTATAAAAGTCCCAAGTATAGTATAGCTTCGAGGCGGTCCAAGAATTCACATATGTCGGCTCACTTATTACAAATCTCAATGCAACCAATTTGGAAGTACGAAGAAGAACCATGCTGGCAAACCGGTGCTACTTTGGACTTCATAAGCATCCACGGTCGAGATTCTTCTCAAAAAAAACAAAGTCAAGCTATACAAGCCCCTTATCAGGCCCGTCCTAACATATGGATCTGAATGTTAGGCTTTGACAAAACAAGATCAGCGACAACTGAACATTCTAGAGACGAGGATTCTGAGACGAATATTTAGAGCCGAGCTGTATTGACTGTACAAATATGTACCAGTCATAGTTGTCGTCAGAGTGGCCAGGCTCCGATGGGACGGTCACGTGTCAAAGATGCGGAACAGTCAGCCACCGAAAAGGCTTAAGCCTTTCTGTTCCCAGAAAAAGGAAGACTAAGTTTAAGATTTTTGGACTATGTACAGAGGGATACTGCATCTGATAAAATTGAGAAGGGTGTAGGATGAAGCCAGGAATCTACAATAGGGTTGTTGCGCCTATGATGATGATACTCACATTATCGCATAATTTATTTGTCTAACAATAGATTGTATTACACAATATTCGTAATTCACCCTTAACCTTTCCCACTTCGTGGGCCAGACGTATTGGCCCAAAAGATATATTAGCAAACAACTTGAAAAAAAGTGTTTTTTTATTGAATCAAATATCAAATCAAACCCCTAAGATTTTTATTATTTATTTTACCAATGAATATCTTTTTTAATACATTTGTAAAAAAATATGAGAGGGACTCATAGATTCGACTAAAAGTGTCCAGAGTGGATAGGGTTAACACATGTGTCACAGCGACTCAAAAACAACCGCATCGCCCGAAGGGGGTATCTCAGACACCCCAAGACCTCAGATACCTGAGGCCAGGGCTCCACGATAGGGCTATTGCGCCTATGATGATAACAGATACAATCATTTGAATATTTTTATTATTATTAAAATAAAGGTGTCTGAATTATCTTTCAATGCCTTAGACATAAAGAATTTTAATTCCTCTAACAACAAGTGCAGAGAGCGCTCGCTACCTTGCCATCGGGGCGAGGTGGAAGATTTGAATATTCTCTTCGCGCGATAGGAAAGAGTTTGAATTTATCCCTGGCAAAGCTATGTAATAAAGGTAGTTATATTATATTAAATTTATTTATTTATTACATTTGCGAGAATTGCAACAAATAAAACAAGAATAGATGGTGGTTGGCACAATCATGGTTTCGTAGATTCTACGGAGCTATGATTAGCCAGGCCGCTATCCAGGCCAATTCGGTGACGTGTGTGCTAGGGGAGGTGCCCGGAGCACTCTATCAGACCGTAAATTAAATACGAATTGGTCCTAACCTCGTCTGATTATATTGTTACAATCTGCTCGTTGACAGCTCGGCTACCGGGCTCATGGCTGGCGACCTGAGCTGTATTTAAAGAGTCTAGATAACTTAGAAGACCGTCACAGTCCTGGGATCAGGGTTGGGACGAACTTGTCTCTGCTGGAGATAGTATAGTGTCCTTCAGGAGGCAAAGACGGGCCACTTTTTTCTTTTTCACTTTTTTCCTTGATCCGATAGAAATCCGCGATAAACAAAAGTGCGCCAAATGCACTCTAAATGTCCCATGCGTAATCAAAAAAATGACTGCGTATGCAAGACTGTCCACGAACGTGTTAAATGTGTATATATGTGTATACTGCAATTATTTTGCGATGTAAAATGAAACGATTCGCCATTAAATATCATCGTTCTTTTTTACAAACACATTATTCATCGGTTTGAATAGAAAAATGATTCGCAATAACGAATCGAATGCTGGGTAATTGGCGAATTTAGGGTTGATCTGCAATCAACAATTCGTTCCGCAATATTAAACGAATTACAAACACGTGTAATTCAATATTTATTGCAGCGAATTATGTTTTAACCGTTGATTTGGCATATGCGAATAAAACGGCGTCGATACGTCCACGTCGCGTAATCATAATTAATTCGCAAAAAAATTAAATAAACAGAGATTTTCGAGAGAAAACGGCGATAAAATTACAATGTGAATACATTGTGTTCGGTACAATCGCAAAAGGGAAAACTTTTTAATTCTTTTTCCACGGGAAAAGTAAGTCCAGGTGTTTCTCCCCTGGGCTTCATATGTATATACATTTTCATAAAATAACTTTGTGAACTACTTTCCCCATATTATTTTTCCATCACCCATGGAAAATGTGGAGTCCATTGTGTCCCAAGTATCGTTGCGTCCTGCTCGCTCCAGCATCTACCAGCATCATTAATTATGGCGTTTCTATATGTATGTATATATATTTAAAGAGATAAGAATGAAATATTACATTAAAGAATACACTTTATCTATCATCGCGGGATGAATGCCTTTCTAGCTCTAAAATAATTCATGTCGGGAGTGGATCGAGCCATTGTTCGCTCGGAATAATGTAACGTCGTCGAAATAATTTGTCAATATCAACGCGATTATTATGTATCGCGTCCGATGGTATAATTCGGTTATGCGAAATTCATAAATTTCTTCTGCAATAGTTAAGCATTGTACTTTGCGCCAGAGTTATTTCCCGAGAGGCCACCCTTTCTCTAAAGCTGCAAACTAAGTCCAAGCCAAGAAAACTTTGCCAAACAATTCGTCTTTGGAAAATAGCTCATCTTCAGCTCTGCGTCCGCCAACTTTACATATGTACAAGTTGTTGCTGGCTTGTCCAATATTGAATTTGTGCATACATAGTAAAGTATAATTGCAAACAACGATGCAAATTTGCATCTTTCATATCGATGCTACCGAATTACAGTAATACCCCCGATAACGCGTAAATTGGGACCGCGTTATTGGAACATCGCGTTATCGGGATAATGAAGCACATACAAAATTTAGGGTTACGGGTATTTCGAAAAAAATACATATCTGCCATAACTAAGAACAATGTAAAAAAAATATGAATCTTATATGAATGATCGATCGCCGACATACACATAGACATCCGTGGCTCATTGTCTACATCAGGCGTGAATGGTGAGAAATGTGCCGAGCACTCGCACACATGAGGACATAGATATGTGCGAGCGAGATCAACACAGCCAAACGGCATAGAGTTTACGGTCGAGCTATGCGTGAATAGAATGCGCTCGCGTTATTAGAGGGACTGCCGCGATTTATTTTGAAATTCGAGTTATCGGAACACGCGTTATTGGGGGTATTACTGTACTCATAAATAATGCTGAACAATGATTCTAGCACAAAAAACATGCTTTCTTCGTCATGCCTGGACACAAACTGCACTCGAACATTAGGTTATAAAATACGGGATTTCTTTCGGGTGCCCCTATTTTTATCCCTCTTAATCTATTAAAGTTTGTCATCTGCTTAGCAGCTTTTGAAATTCGTTATTATTGAAATTATTAAGCTTAGAGGCTAAAACAAAATAAAAACAGTTTTTTATATCTTCTAAATTCATATCTGTTTAATTTTAATTAATTTTTATCAGATTTGCAGAATTCAGATTAAATATTAGTTAAAATCATAATTGAGTAAATGAAAAAAAAAAACTATCGATCCTTCTCGACTCTAAAAATTCTTCTCAATGTTGAAGATTGTTATTTATTTTAAGCACCAATCATCCGTATGAAGATTCGATAAAAAATCTAAAGATGCAAGGGGAAGCAGTCTCTTATACTTAGATCTCATTATCAAACTGATATGTGTTACCTACAAACCATGACACTGGTTAGCCTAGTTGTGCCGGTGGGGTATATTGGAAATCCCATATTTGTGTTAATATTCGCTGCTGTTGTCATGCACGTGATATTTTTGTTCGCTCGAATACAATACGATGTGCGGAGTGCGAGTGAGACGTGCGATTGACACGTGTTGCGAAAACGTTGTATGTACGCGTCCTATTGATAAGTTAAAAAATCCAAAATATCGAGCAAATTATGAAGCATATCATGATTAACTATGTTTGTTCTTAGAATAATTCATTTTAAAAATAACAATATCTTGACTTGAAATGCTTGGGGTATCTGAGATACCCCATTCGGACGACGCGGTTGTTTTCGAGCCGCCGTGACGGATGGGTTAAGAAATATCACTTTGAACGATACTTCTTGACTCTTTTCAATATTAGCGCTACTCAGCCATATAAAGATTATAAAGATGCGGAGAAATAAGTCTCTTACACTTACATCCGCCCATCAGTGTCATAAAGAATTCCCAGAATTCATAGATTTTCGTCGGAGGGTTAATGTATCAGGGTACTATCTTAGCTAAGTCGCAGTTAACTTACATTATCAAACTGATAATGTAAGTTAACTGCGATACAGTAATACCCCCCAATAACGCGTGTTCCGATAGCGCGAGCGCATTCTATTCATGCATAGCTCGACCTTAAACTCTATGGCGTTTGACTGGATGCGCCTGTGTGTTGATCTCGCTCGCACATATCTATGTGCTCATGTGTACGAGTGCTCGGCACATTTCTCACCATTCACGCCTGATGTAGACAATGAGCCACGGCGGATGTCTATGTGTATGTCGGCGATCGCATGCATGGCAACCAAATATTTCATTCATCTAAGATTCATATTTTTTTTACATTGTTCTTAGTTATGACAGATTTGTATTTTTTTGCGAAATACCCGTAACCCTAAATTATGTATGTGCTTCATTATCCTGATAACGCGTTGTTCTAATATCGCGGTATTACTGTGTGTTACCTACAAGCCATGACACTGGTTTATTTTAATATCATTTCAGTTGGTTTGGTATTATTTATTCGTCATTAAATTAATTAATTCCAACGCAAAATACTTACATTCGTAGGTAATGGGTCTCTTCCACTTCCATACCCCTTGGCTGATGTCATAAAAAACCGAATACTAACTTTTTGTAATACTATGTATGTTACCTACACGCCGTGACACTGTTATTTATTGTAGGCCAATAACAGCTGAGTAATCAGCAGCGGCTATCCGATTACTTGTTGACTTACGAAGTACATATTCTACTTCTTTCTATCCCAATATAGAGTTTTAGAGGGAGTGATAGGAATGACATAGTTCTTTTTCTTGATCCATGACACGTGTTGATCGTGTCCCATAAATCTCAAATCATAGGACAATGCTCTCGTTGTATAGCATTGTGTCCCATTTTATTATACTTTAAGAAATTCTCCTAGAAATATATTCGGGTTAATGGTCCTCATAAAGCTAAATGTGACATCACACTGCATTTTCATCGCATGAGCTCACTGACGAATTGATCGGCATATTTCTTAGACAAAGCAAACTGATTGTTTTGCTATTCCCCGATGTAACACTAGGTTACATCTTCTCTCAAGCACGGAGACATTGCTTCTAAAGATATTCTAGATGTATCTATCTCCAGCACCACAACTTAAAAGACTTAAATCATCAACGCAATCGAATCTTTAGTCCAGTACTTACTGACGTCGTGTCTTTTGGATCGTATGATTTAATGAATTCAAGCTCCATTTAAGACTTGTTGGAAGAATTGTTGAACAATGATTTGTTTAACTTCATCAGATTCACAATTTTTTTTGTCTGTAAAAATAAGCAAAATCCTTCAAACTTTATTTATGTAGAACTTTTCCAATTTTCTTTTCAAGTTATATCGCATTGTTAATGTCGAATGATGGCATTTAAAGCTATGACGTCACACGTTTAAATGTTAATTAATGATTGTCGCGTCTGTCGAGTTCAGTTCCTCCAGGGCCTAGGACACCCTATTCCCCGTAAATCGATAGTGTGACGAGGACTCTTCACGCCGGGCACAAGTGGCATGTCGAGGCCCCCAGGAAGACTTTCAATGTATATTTTTTTATCTCGACCCCTCTCCTCCACCGCCCCCTTCCACGGATGAATGAGACGATAAGAGTTGCCATCGAAGAGTGACAGGGGGCTGAACAATGGGGATGATATTTCAATCAAGGGGGGTTGATAATGTCAAATGTGATCGACATACGCGCTTGCCGTGTTGAAAAATCGCGTCGAATCAATCCGAGCGCTGTTTCGTGACCGGAATTATTCAGGAACTGCGGTACAATGGGGAAAAATGTATTCGCGGAATCGTCCAGGGCCTCGTGCAGAGGGTAATACCTTAGGTTTTTCAGCGCGATAGAGTGGCGCAAATGTGTTTTCGTCGTGAGGTCAGTTGTGGGGATTGATCTAACCTTGCGTTTGACGTCATCGCGCACCCCCCGCCGTCGCAACGCCTCATTATGTATGCGTTTTAGGTCGCATCCAGCTGTAACCGGAGGAACGGCTACGTGATTTATTTCTAAATTAAATTAAGATGATTACGGCAATAATAAATAGTATTAGGGGGACCGGAAAGTAATCAAAATTTGATGAGTTCATCCACAGTTAGCACACGTCTTTGTATGTTATTAAGGCAAACGAAGCAGTGAAAAAAAAATACCGATACTTACGGGGATATTCTGGAACTAAACAGGTGTCATAGGTGGTTTAAAAAGTTTAAAAATGTAAATAGAAATCTCAAAGATGTCGTACTAAAAGGGCGACCCCAAAAATTAGATGATGATATCCTGAAGGTAATGGTGGATTCAATCCTCGTCACACAATTAAAGAATTATCATTAAAGATTGGCTGTCCATGGTCTACAGCATAGGTTCCCAAACTTATTTGACACATGGACCCCTGGAAATTAACCTTTTTTTTAAATGAAATGAAACAGAAAAATGTAGTGAACTATTTTTTTATATACTTACTTATAGTGTTATAGGTAAACATTAATATTTATTAAATAATCCTAATGAGAAAGCCTTATTGCAGTTTTTTATTTTCAATAAAATTTCATCAAAAAATACAACAAGAGTATTTTTTTAATTTCAGAAAGGTATTTTGAATATAAAACAATTCACATCACACATTATCACATTTTTCCACTGATGGAAGATTCGGAATTTGATAAAATTCTTCACGCCCTAAATTGCGTTAATATAACAAATTACGAAAATATTAGCACATTATAGCCCTCTTTTTGCTTCCCAGGGTTCCCCTACTCCAACCAGGGCCAGAATTACCCCCTCAGCTTCCCCCAGGGCTCCCCGGGGGGCCAGGTGGCCCACTTTGGGAACCTATGGTCTACAGTTTAAGGTCATCACATAGGAAAATTGTACAGGCAAGGAATTTGGGTTACTCGCAAATTGATGGAGACGGTACTTAATGAACGGCGTATCATTTGCGCTTTTTTTTTGTCTCGGTATGAAGCCGATCCGATTTTGCGGCGAATTGTAACTGGAGATGAGAAGTGGATGCTATACAATAATCCTGTACGAAATAAACAATGACTTTCTTCCGGAGAAGTACCTGTTCTGACCCCTGGACCATCCATAACAATTAAGAAGGTCCTTAATTTTTTTTTCTTAAATTATCCTCTATGAATTGCTTGAACCTGGTCAGATCGTTACAGTGACAGTCTAAAAAGAGATCATAAAAAAAGATCTATTTTGGTCAATAACAAAAAAAGGATCCTTCAACACGATAATGTTGCAAAAGTAAAACAGGAAAAAATAAGGATTCACTGGATCTCGCGTCGTCGGATTACCACCTTTTCAGATCGATAGAGCATACATTAAGAGGTAAAAAAAATGTTGGAGAAGTGAAAACGATCGAAATTATTTTGTTCATTAGTATTTGAGATTTTTTTTAATAAATAAATTTGATTACTTTTCGGTCCCCCTAATATTAATATATAAAATAAGAACATATGCCGAGTCGATTTTGAAATTTATTCTTGGAATAAAGCTTCTGTCGCTCCCTTCTTTGTCCATAAATTTCACTACGTTTTAAAGAATTTTTAATAAGATAATTATTTGCAATAAATCTCGAAGACAGCCTGCGATATCTCAGGGGGAAGAAGCGCCAGTCAGTATCCCGGATGGGTTCGGGAACGGAATCGACGTCAATCAAGTGTCATGTCAAATATTAATTGCGTCTCAAGAGGAGATGTGAGAATATGCTCTGAATATAAGCACAAACATGAACTTGGGCCTCGCGATCTCACAAAATCGAGACGCCAGAAACGCCAAAGCCCAGAAATTAATATAAATTTCCATGGCACGGTTCGCCGTGGGTTCGTGTGACCCGGTGCAAGTACGCCGTGAGATAAAACTGCGCAGAAAAAAAAACCCGACCAACTTTTTAATTAACGGCGACTACCGATTGTGGGATCGGGCGGTCTTCTTTTTTCCTTCCGGTCAGCGGAAATTATTTATTGCCATTATGGCTTATTACATCCGCGGGGTATCACAACTCTTTTTTCTTCGGGACGCGACCGTGCCCCTGCATACATTACGCCTATACGGGCTCGGGGGGCGGGGTGGTTCAAACCCCGAAACCCGTAACCCGCGCGATAATAGTTTTCGAGAATGCACTCCCGCCACGGAGGCTTTTACGAGCGCGGTTGACTTTTATTATTAACATATATAGGGTGATCCGATAAACGTTGAGATATGATCTTGCGAATCGACGCTAAAACGACGCAATTTATTGGAAGGGAGCCGGCAAATATTGGCACATGGAGATTTTAAATTGACGCCATTTGCATAAATAAATTTGAGCCCTATTCGGGATCACTAGGGCGTAAGACCGTCTGGTCACATATATTTTTTTATTAATTTTTTTCGTACAATTTTAACATACCTAAATCATACCCAAAACATTAAATATATTGTGCTGATAGCGATTTAGGTTATTTTATGACTCACTAATATATTTTATTTTGTATTTTTCATCATGTCAAAGAGCGCTCTCGGCAGTAGAACGAATTCTGATTAACAAAACAAATACGCGGAAGTTTCGTTTTCTTTGATTTATTTTATTTATCATTATTTCAATGACCATCTTCACCACTTGGAGGACACTACGCAATCTCCGGCAAAGACACGTCCGTCTCATCCCTGATGCCAGGACCGTGACGGTCATCCTCCTTGTTATACAATTTTTAATTATTAAGATTAGCCTCTGCTAATTATTGTCTTGTCATAGGATGTCTGTCCTCTTCCAGATAAAACGTAATATCTTCACGACACGGTAATAAGACGCAGTTTGATGATAACAGTGTTATTTTTGGTCAAAAGACTTGACGTATTACTTCTTACAACACTAAAAAAAGTTGTGAAACATGGATCTATACCAGTGATTCCCAAAGTGTATCTCGTCATAAGGGAGCCGCGGAAAAATCTGATGTTTTAAGGGAGCCGTAAACCGAAAAAGATTAGGAACCTCTGATCTATACAGTATTTTTGATAAAAGCTTGCGTTTATAAGTAGTCGGAGAGCGCTCTCGGTGATAGCGCGAAAAGAATATGTAATTATTTAGGCTAAACATAATAATGAAAATTAAAATTGGCTATCTACGTTTGGTCTTATAGACTAGGAAAAATTACTGTTGTATTTGGAAGTAGTCAGAGAGCGCTCTCGGCAGTAGCGCAAAGGGAATACGCCATTTTTTAGTCTAGTCATAATAATGAGATATCCAATTGGCAACAGGATTAAATCACATATATTTTTATGACTAGGTAGGTGTGAGTTGGTTAGAATTTATGTGTAACCTAACGTATGTGTTATAGTCTATGGCAGGGATGATCAACCCGCGGCCCGCTACACTTTCTCAAGCGGTCATCTTAAATATTCCTACAATGCAGCCTCATTGTTCCCTAGGCGTAATTATAATATTTTTCAACATATATCTTTCGCCGTTTTTTTAATAGCACACCTTGGCTTCGTATAACACGGTCATATGGTTCCACAAAAACGTCGTGTAATACAAATCCGTGTTACGAAGTTTGAAGTTCATACAAAAATAGTCTTTGCGATCAAAAAAAATATTGATGTTTGTTAATATACTTTATTTTTTTTATTAAACAATCGACGAAATATACATTTACATATTTATTGAAAAGACTTGAATAACATGCAGATCAACCGTGTTGTATCAAAACCTGTGATATATACAAGACCAAGGTGTATTTCTATTAATGAGTGTTATATATCTGTATTTTTTTTATACTAGATTTATTTTGTTGAAAAAGTGATATTTTGAGCTCGTCATCCGTTGTAAAGAAAGGTAGTTCATCCCTGGTCTATGGTATGCATAATTGGAAACACCCTCATCTTGATACAGAAGCCTTAGTAGATCTACCCTACCAAAAATAATTGAATAAAGAGGGACACATGACAATTACATGCCCTACCAAAACTTTTTAGAGACTAGTTGTACTAATAATAGACTCCCTATATAAATGAGGAGCGTGACTATGTGAATGTGAAACTATAGTATTTTTTTGGTGGGAATTTGGCATAATTTCCCAGAAGATTCTCCATTAAATGGTATCTGAACTCAATCACATGTTATCGTAAGAGTAAAAAATCTGTTGGTTAATGGAATATATCATCCTTTTTGCATTAATTTGATGGATTCTAATGATAGAAAATTTCTCGTTGTGCAGCGGGTCAAGACCCGTATTTCTCAATTTTTGTGTGTACATAATTATATATTTTTTTTCAGCGAATATTATTTAATACATTTGCAAGTGCATACACACGCTCTCGCAATTTAATTTGACACAGTTTTTACGACACGTAAATAGCCCCCACGTCTGCTTCCTGGTGCATTTAAAGACTTCCCGTCTGGATCTGGAAAATTCTCATTTGTGGGTGCACTTAGCTCCAGTGCCTCATTTGAAATTGAGTTCAGCAATTTGCGCAAAAATATGTAGCCACACGGCCACAACAAAATAAGCAAACGTATATAAAACACGGAAAATAAATTGATATTTTCCCGCCGACGACGCTGAATCCATTTTTTTTTTGCGTTCGACTGAAACCCGAATTTTCAGATATCGCACCTCCGTCGTCCATCTCCATGACGTCCGTTTGTTCCTGGTCATTATCGGCAATCAGTGACACGTGTCACAACATCATTATCCGTACTTCCGTATCCAATTATCAGCCAGAAATTGTCAGCTCCTGATGGATGCTGGATAGGCGACACTTGCTCCGGGCGCGACCTTAGCGACTCCCGAAACGAATCGGTGATTGATACATCGACGTTTGACACGTGCCGTTAATTGACACGTGTCACAAATGTGATTAATGACTGCGCGCGCACATGTAAAATCGCGCGTGACGCAAGTACGCAACCGCTATTAGTCGTCGGAAAATTATGCGCAAAGAAAAACCTCATTATTTTTTTTTTAAAACTAGTTTTCGACGTTTTTTGCCCGGATTTGGTGTAATGTAGGTTTGTAATTGCATAATTACCTTAGATTCATATTACGAATATCTAAAAATGGTTTAGTCATCTTCAATAGCATCCTTTAACGCATCCTTTACCTGAATAGTAATCTCCTAAGCCCTATCTAAACCATTCCTGTCTTAGGTAGTAGCTAAATCGTTTTCTTTTGCAATCAACCCCTCTATAGGATTGATTGCAAAGGAAAACGATTTGCAAAAGGGTGCATTTGATTTGCAAAAAGGTGCATTCGCTTTGTAAAAGGATGCATTTGAATTGCAAAAGGGTGTATTTGACGTAAAAAAACTGTATAATGCGGGGTGTGTGACAGTCCCTCTTATAGTGTTTCATTTTAGAGCGCTTTTAAAAATGCTATACTACTACTTAGTAAAAATTTTATATCAGGTTGTTCGTAAAGTAGTTACGTTTTTTCCCAACAGAGGACTTAATTGTATTTTTTCACAGCCAACTACACACTTAAGCCACATAATCGGCTAGGTTTAATCTCAAAGCTCGACATATGGGTTCCTCATGTTCTTACGGAAAGAAATTTGTGTCTGTGATTTGCTTCTCAAACGTCAAGAAAATGATCCATTTTTGAAGCGCAACACCACTCTGGTGACGAGAAATGGGTACAACAATGTTAAACCCAAGATATCATGGAGTAAAAATGATGAACTGGCTCAAAGCATCTCGAAAGCCGATATTCATCAAACAAAGGAGATGCTATCTGTTTGGTGGGATTTCAAAGGAATCGTTTATCTTTAACTTCTTCCGGACAAAACAACGATCAATTCTGAATTGTCAATACCATTTTTGCCAAAAAAATACTACACACACGCGTGAATCACTAAAAATAATACAAGGTTTCATAAAAAAACCGAACCCTTAATTTTGTATGGCTGTCTAGTCTTCTATATGGCGGATTACTATAGTGGGGCCCCTATCTCGGCGTTATAGGAAGGTAAATCAAGTTTTTTACCACTGTATCTATTTTAGTTTTACTATATAATCATAAGTTTTGATTATTATCAGCTTTTGACTCACTGCACCTGCAGATCAAATTTTGCAGCTTCTATTTGTGTCGCTTTCTAATCCAAGCCTAATAATTATTATTCAGATTTTAATTACTGCAAACTTTTGCTTTGTTTATCAACAATTAAATCATAGTATATTTTTAAACAATCTTTAAATACTTATAGCACGTTTGGCATATCTCATATCATTTATGTAAGGTTGATAAAAGCATTGTGTTGAATTTCTTGAAATAGCCGATGAACTCGTTTTTACTTAATTTTACTTATTCATTTATTTATTTGAGTACGATGTATGGATGGATGGATGGTATCATATAATGATTCCTATGCGCTATTTACTTTATATAAAAGGGAATGAGTTTATCACACTAATATTCCCCCCAGTGTCAAACCACGACACTGGTTAATTTTCAATATAATTTGTGTTTGATTATTTATAATATTTAATTGATGGCATTAAATAAATTATTTCCAAGGCGCCAAACTACATACATAAATAGGTATTATGTACTTTCCATATTTGTTCTGAAGTTCCCATGTTATTTGCGAGCCGAAACAGTTCTGGACCTTCCAAACCAGTCCATATTTAAATGCCAATTTTTAGTTGGTATCTACTCAACTAAAATTTTCTTTCTATTCTTTTCCTGAACGTATTAAACTGTGTCCAGAGAAGCTCACGCTTCTTGCGAGGATGTTAAAGCATGGTTTTATTTTCGAATCTGTAACATTATTCGAAGCACCCCATTTCAAACGCTGCTAAATATTAATTTCGCACGAAATATGTGTCATATGTTGATTTTTTTTATGCTTATGTTAATAATGACACTTAAGAATCAACGCCCTTTAGCATTTTACATTTTTGATGATATGCTATATGTTTTTTTCGAGTTTTTCTTCTACTAGAATCCTCATCTAGCAATTTGGCATTGTGCTCTCCGCTCATTGTCAACCCTCGCGCGGCCCTCGATTGTAGTTCACCCCATGGCAATCGCGATAAGAGCAGGCGCGGTTTCCTTCGCGACAGTGGCTCAAACCTCATCACCCACCATCGCCACCCCCCCGTCACCCCCCCGTCACCCCAGATCCGCCTAACCGCCGACCCTCTCCACCCTCTGGCGTCATTAAGTGTGTGAACAACACTGCGCTGTTTGGCAGTACCAACTAATACACTTTCATTTTGTCGGCAGCCGCCGCTTGCTCCACGTCCAATTGAGCTGTCGGCGAGAATTTATATCTATCTCAATTTTTAATTATTGCAGAGCAATTTCATCCCTACAAAGGGACGCTTTAATTGCTTCTCGCAGATGATGGTGCCTTATAACTTGTGCCGCAGCCACCCTGTTTTTAAATAACGCCGGAAAACGGAGAACAATATGAGGGACAGCGCAGAGATACACCCCTCCTGTCGGCCCACCCATTCGCTGGGATGGGGTCGAAGGGTTCCAAGGGATTTCGTGGGGACGAATCGTTTGACTGGTCAACTATGGCAGTGCTGCAGACGCGGCTTTTTCCGTTGCCATGGAGACGCGCGCGAAAACTCGCGGAATATTAATTTGGGCGCTAGGAAAATTCCCATTGTGTTTCCTTCAGTCAAACACAAGGTGAATAATTAATCAGAATTATTAGATTATGTTCGCGGAGAGACACAGAAATTTACGCGGAGTTGTTGTAATTCTGCGCGAATTTCCTCTCATCGCCGCCGCCACGTTTGATTTTCTTCTCTATCCCGTGATTAAAGTGCGCGCCGCGAATAAATTGCCAATTTGACGCTGGGTATGTGCGATATTTAAAATAATATAAAACTCGAACTGAAATAGCGAATATCCGATTTATCGTTTCATCTTTTTCTTCTTTCGTTCTTTTATTTAGACAAGTCGGTACAAATTTAATTTTTTAGAATGAAAATAGATGAAAAGCGAGATAGATTTTCCAACATTCAGATGTTTTAAAGCGTTTTCATCATACTAATGTGTAGGTCATCAAAACGTAATTAAAATTTCATGTTTATTCAACGTTTTTATATCGCCAGAAAATGTTTACGATTCATCCTTTCAGCCGAGCTTATTTTTTTCATGAAAATTTAATTAATCTATGCAATTACGCTCAGTAAAAAATTAATGCGATTTCGTCCAAGTTTCAAAAACTAATTTGATACTCGTTCAATTTGAACTTCTCAGAAATACTTTACGAGCAAGTGCTCTGGAGCTTGCTTGTCAACGAGCTTTTTTTTTTTTAATAAATAACCACCGCATAAATTGCTGTAACCGAACGGGGTTTTAATGAATTTAATATAAAAATTTGCCTCGAATGGTACATTTATTTTTCACGACGATATCGAGGTTCGTTTCTATCTCTCTCTCTTTCTCGTTTTCTATTTTCAGCCCTATCGCCCCGGAATAGAAGGGAATACTGGAATGGGGTGGCGTCCACCAGGCGTGTGTGTCCACACAATTAGGCCTGAAAGGGTTAACAACTCTTACGAGAGCACTCTGTAATGTCACTTTTGTTTACGCCGAAGAGTCCACGACCCAATCTGAGTCCACTTTGAAAACTGACCATTAACCCAGCTGTTAACCTTTACGCCCCACTATACCGGGGCGACCACTACTTCTGTTACCTCGCTCTTCCTCTCGCTCTTTTTTTAATTGCTACCTCTCCGGGCCGATTTGTTTCAACAAGTTGATCCTAACGCGAGATTGATTGCCCGATTGGGAAACTGGACTGCCGAAGAAGTTGCTGCTCACGCGAACCCCTCGTTAATAAAGCGGGCACGCGTTTAGCGTCTCTACTGTTGCGCAATTTGCGCTCTTTCCGATCGGTTTCCGTGTCATAATACGTTATCAGAAGTGATAATTATGTTCTTGGCGCATTATGCTAGCTGCTAGGTCAATGCTGAATGCCTCGAGTTCATCAAGATCTAGCAAATTGCGACGATTAGCATACGTCTAGCTTTATATGTCTTGTTTTACGCGAAGAGTTTCAATAGATGCCTAACTGCTTGAAGTGTTGACTTGAGAGAAGAACCGAAGAATCAAAAGCCCCATTCACCCATATAAAGATTCTAAAGATGCAAGAGTCTCTTACACTAATATTCCCCTCAGTGTCAAATTATGACACTGGTTATTTTTAATATTATTTCAGTTGTATTTAAATTTATATTATTTGTTGATAATTATTTATTTAACGAAGGTTAGATAACATTAAACTTTAGTTGGACACCTATCAGAGTACTAGATTAAAGCGTAGCGATCAGTATTATTGAAATAATATGTATGTTACCTACAAGCCATATCACTGGTTTATAATCATGCTTCGTTTTTCATGTCTACCTGCTCGAAGATGGGTGTTTATTTTTACATCTATGTGATCTGTAGTAGATTAGTAAATGAAGAATAGAGTATAGTATTTTAGTATTGGTTCTGATGCTTTGATTATTCCGAAACTTCATGATTCTATACTCAAGAGTCAATTCTCACATGTTGTATGAGTATAGACACGCGATACACGTCAATGGGTTGATATTTAAATAAAAACCCATGACTTTCGGGCAATCCCCGTTTAAAAAATGATTAGCACAATTGGTGAAATTAAAACGGAATCAACGGCCCCACACATCTGGGGACCCCGGGCGGACACATAATTGATACGTACGAATTTATACGGACACCGCAACTCCATCAGCTCGGTAATGCTTCATCATGAAGTGGATTAAAGGTCCAGCCACCCCGCCCAGCCTCTCGCAGTGTGCGTGGCCCTCCCGACTCCCATCGACCCCCGTCTCCCAACCCCGGACCATACATCTATATAATGTCCACCCCGTGTCACTTGGGCGACCGACCATTTTATGGAGGTTGCTACCTTTTTTTTATATTCGGGCCCGATGCGGCCCTGGACACGGGCACCGTACTCAGACGCGCGGAAATATGGAAGGTAAGAATATTTTTTTTCCTTCCACTCTCTATCCCTCTCTCACTCTCTATTTTTTTTTTTTTTTGGAAGGATGCCTGAGGATTACTAACCGCATAAACATGTCCACTCATCTGCTTACGTATGTAGGGACCAATGTATCTGGCCGTTTTTATTTCGTGCCCTTCGCAGTTAATCCAAATTTTGTTGCGAGTTGTTTAGCGACGTGTAGGAGATTGGGACGGTTACCCTGAGGGTTGTCCGTCCCGAATCAATCTATGGGATAGGCCGTGCGGTTAGGCGGATGGATAATAAATAGGTCAGTTACTGGACGAGTGTTATCTGTCTTGTCGTGGACCTAATCATTATGTGTACAAGTTGGACAATAAATAAATGGTCGAAACGCAATAATATCCAGAATAAGTTTTTGAATTAATATTATAAATAATCATTGTCCTTTACTGACTGCAATTGCGAAAAAAAAATATAAACAATAATATTCGCTTCTGTTGCCACGGGCGCGATTTTATTCTCACTCGCATCTGGCACGATGTGCCGAGTGCGAGTGAAACGTTCGAGTGACACGTGCTGCGAGAGCTCAGTCTGCGGCGAAACGTCGCCTAGTTAGTGGACGTGTCATATCGGGTGATAAACTAATATTATTCATAGAATCCATTTTTTTTTAATGTCGAGTTATTGATAAAGAATTCATAAATATTTTAACTTGAAATGCTTGGAGTCTCTGGGAGACCTCTTTCGGATGACGCGGTTGTTTTAGTGTCACCATGACGGATGGATTAAGGCAGGGGTGAGCAACCTTTTTTACAACGGGCCACCTACAAATTTAAAATTGTTGTGCATGAATGATGCTTATGATAATACAAACACTGAATGAAGAACTCAAATTATCTCTTTATTAACAAAATAATTACAGTGTATAAAAATACTGAAAACACTCATTAATATGTGAATAAAGATTACCTAACTGATCCTTCACGGCGGCTCGAAACTAAACGCGTCGTCCAAAGGGGGTCTTTTTGTAAGGGAAAATACCCCCCAAGAATTTCAAGTCAAGATAATGATGAATATCTAGACCTTTTTTTTAAATAGTTTATTCTAACAATAAAAAATATTTTGATGATATGCTTCATAATTTGGTGGATATTTTAGATTTTTTAACTAATCAATATGACGCGTAAATGTCACGTGTATCCGACAATGTCTCGTCGCACACTGAGGACACGCTACTTATAGACCGACCGACAAATTTTCGTGGCACGTGTCTCTAGTATACGTTTCGCTCGCACTTGGCGCATCGTTACGGATGCGAGCGAGAAAAAACATCGCGCCCGTGGCTACAGAAACGTATATTTTTGTTTTCATTTTTTTTTTGCAATTGCGAACAATATAGTCAATGATTATTTATAATATTTATTTTTTAGACTTTTTTTAAACAAATACATACGTTTGTAATACGTAGGGTTCATATTGAAAGAATTATTCGAGAAAAATCAAAAACTAGGAGTCCCAAATATACCCCATCAGCACAGCTAGGTTAATGACAAATTTGGTATTGCTTCGTTGCCATTAATTGGTATATATTTGCAGATATAGACGACACGCTTTCAGTCAAAATGTAAAATCATTTAAGGGCCGCACGAGAAAGTGTGACGGGCTGCATGCGGCCCGCGGGCTGCAGGTTACTCACCCCTGGGTTAAGGAGATAAATGGCGATTTTGGTGCAATTATTATTAACACGTTGCGGTCCGGTGGACTCGAAAACGCGTCCTCGCGGGCCAACGTAGAAGTACGGGGGATGCGTTTTAGAGTCCTCTTTGACGCTGATGTTTACAGAGTGTTATTAAACTACACGGATACGCAGACCACATTTTGAGAAGTTTTGAACTATTCTTTTTTTTACATAGAGATAACCTTTCTGAACACAACAAAAAAAATATTGACGTAAGTTAAATGGTATCAGAGTTATATCGATTTAACTGAAGTACTTAACTTTTGCTATTTTTTTCGCGAAATCGCTCGGCCCAACGCAAAACTCGGCGCGGAACTCAGCGGACCGGAATGTGTTAAGAAGTTCATTCTGATCCTTTCGTATCGTATTTCAATAACATCGATGAATTGTTTACAAGGTAATCTGTGTGCAAGGACAATTCGGCGCGGAACAAATCGGCTCCGACGATTGCGCTCATGTCAACACGTGGAATTCTTTATGTGTTAGTTCAGAAGAGGAGACGATAGCATTCCAAGAAGGAAATCCGCAATACTGTAATTTTCTTCGGAGGGAATCATTGAATGGAAAATTCCTTCTTTTCTGGGGTCACAAAGGAAATTTTCCATATCCGAGACCAGAACGTCATATTGCGATTGTCCGAGCGTTTATTGGCTTTTGATCTGGTCGACGACGCTCGACAGATCACACGCTGTTAAATCCGACGCCGAACCGCCCCCTGTCCACGGCCGACTGGTCGACCCCCTCCATTCTTTCGCCTTTGTCACATTGCAAACATTTTGCTTCTTTGCGACGACGCCCTTTGTCGTCGAGTGTCGACGTCACAAACTCAATCAGCGACGCCCTTTGTCGGGCACATCACCGTCAGCTGCCATTCTCATGACTAATTGCTGGGCTTAACAACCTTTTGAAATATTCTAATAGCACATAATCAAAGACAACAACTGTCTGATGTCCCGATGAATTATTTCGGCGTCAGAAAGCAGATGCTGCATTAAGCTCGATCTATAAATAATAATATATAAAATCGTTCAAACGCACATATACGTCAGTGGCGCTCGAGCGCGCGCACAATTTTACGACCGTATCCGTTCGCGGCGGTCAATGTATTACTTTTTCATTGTCGTATATAATAATTTATTTTTCATATCCGGATACTGCCTTATAAATTTGGCTCATTCATCTCCTCGCGTAATCGTCACGCTTTTCTAAAATATTTCACCGTGTTTATATTTTACCATTTTTTTTTCTTCTTTCAAGTCTACTTCCATTAGTGGATATTTTCAGGATTTTTTTTTCACCCGAGATGATCTGAAGAGTGACATAATGATAAACCGACACGAGCTTTTTTTTGTTCGTCTCCCGACATCACAATGTTTAAGATTTGCGCTTTGAACGCGGGTTTAAAATGTAAATCTTGACAAAGTCGCTTTTCCGGCGTCGTTTTGTGCAAGGTAGCTAAATCTGTCGCTAATGAAAATTTTGAATGTTCGAAAATCGAAAGCTGCCGCTAACCGCATGCGTGCGGTTTTCAGTGAGCGATGCGGTGTGTGGCCCATGTGTGACTTTCATTAATGTTTTCAGGATTTTGTAATGTATTTTGAAGTTTAATCCTTGTTTATCAATTTCGTGTTATAATAATTTATTGAATGCGAATATTCGGAATATTTTATTCTCTCAATAATGGACGTATTTAATGTGACCACAACTATCGGGTTAATGATTTAAATTTACGCACTGGGCATTGATTTAAATAAAACTAATTATTTAGTAAATTTGACCATTATTAAAAGCATTTGATAATATTTCAAGTAGTCCAGATCAATAACACTAATTAATTAGTCGAGTTTTTCAGCTGATCCCTGATCGTATAACAATGCATTTAACTGGATTACATTTTATTGATAATGCAAGGGAAATTAATCTCAAACACTTATAATCACATGACACTGGTTATTTTTTTTATATATTATTTCAGTTAGATTGTATTTTATAGTATATTGTTTTATTCAACGTAGGACAGATGGCAATAAATTAATTAATTCCAATGCAGTTTGGCGCGTTGGAATTAATTAAGGTTTGTAAAGTCGATAAAAGCATCATGTTGAATTTCTTGAAATAGCTGATGTATTCGTTTTTACTTATTTATTTGAGTACGATGGATGGACGGCATTACAGAATGATTTCGATACGCCATTCACCTATATAAAGGGGAATATTAGTATGAGTCTCTCATACTAATATTCCCCCAGTGTCAAACTACGACACTGGTTATTTATTATTATTATTTTTGTTTGTATATTTATATTATTTAATCAATGGCATTAAATAAATTAATTGTATGTATATAATAATCTACATAGATATTTTATAAAAAATGCGGAGGTCACTTCCTCTTACATACCCCATGGCCAGAATTCCCTTAATTCATAGTTTTCGTCGGACACCTATCCGACTACTAACTTTATGTATTTTGTTTTATTTAAATCGATGAAGAATTCATTAAAATTTTGACTTGAAAAGCTTGGGGTCCCTGAGAAACCCCCTTCGGACGATGTGGTTGTTTTCGAGCCCCCGTGACGTTTTATATTTCCCTAGATAAATAAAGATACATGAAAGAGTTTTACCAATATTCAGTAGATAAATAACACAATCGGCGAAAAAGCCAAACACCATACCGAAAATTCCATTCCAAAACTGCTTAAAAAATAAGTCTGAAACTTTTTTTTAAGAGTATATACAGAGAAATCGGGAAATCAAATATTTTGCATATTTATTTCAAATAAATATGGATTTTAAAAAAATACAATTATTTTTGTGGGGTATTTTATATAATAATGGTACATTTCGGGTTATGTTCCGAAGCACGTCATCCGATTGGTCGATGCGAGTCATTATGCAGGGATACACAACTATTATTAATAATTACTAATTTAATAAACACTGCAAATTACTCTGAAAATTTAACCAATACTGAAAATGCTGAAAAGCATATGATAGCAGTAATGAGAATATGAAGGAACTACCACTTGGAACTGAAACGATTAAAGAAACACTTAAATATAAGATGTATGTTGATCTGCATAACAATTTCTTAATTTAATCATCTAAAATACGATGTTTTATTACAATTTGCCATCTTATTTCAGACCATATCGAGAGACTTAAATTCCCCATCTTGATCTTTATTACTTCCTCGTCACTCACCTTCACTTTCAGTCGACCATAGCATTTATTCAATGTTCTCGTGCACATGTCGCCCTATATACGATCGAAACCTAATCGATTACCATAAGATTTTCAATTAATCATCACCATTACCACCGTCGTCTTGAAAGGTGCTCCTTGCGGTGAGGCAGCTGGCGGAGCACCTGCCCTCAGTGCTCACCTGTCAGCCGGGCACGTGGACCAGTCCTCGGGCACCTGGCCATGACGGGGCCCTCCAACTTTGCTGCAGCTCGGCTGAGTAATTAATCTCGAATCGAATGACTGACAGGGTTAATCAGAGCCGGATTAATAAGTGATTGAGTTAGGGGCCCCTGGGGACTTTGAGATTTACGAGCCCTGCAAATTTCTGCGTCGGGCACCAATATAAATAACGCTAACTTCTGAAATGACTGACAAATAAATTCGCAACGTTCGTTTCGTAGACACGATCCAGAACGTAATAAGTAACATACGTATGAATTGTTGATTATTACGAGTCGCAATTTCTATACGATTAATAATTACCTATATATTAAATTATAGAGTACATAGATTAGAAAATTACAGGATATATTATTAATTATCAATGAAATTGTATATATTCAAATATTTCAAGGATTTGTATTGTCATATTCGATATTCGTCGTTTATTTCATATTCATCGCCTCCACCACCACAATGATAGCTCATAGTAAAACAACCAGGGACTGCTCGTTTATATACACTGCAAAGGTAATGGCGAACAATATATTTTATATATTTAATATAATATATATTAAATATATATTATTTATATTAAACTAAATAAATATCTAGTGTTACGCCGCGTAGTGTAAAGCAAGAGCAATGTTTGCACGTCAGCGCTACCAGCGTTGTGTATTGGATGAATGGGGCCCGGCAGCGGGGTGGGGAGGGATCTCGTCGCTGAGTGCTGTGTCGCGCTGCGACTTTCAGTAGTTCTTCGCTGTCTATACTCAGTCAATTTTGAAATATCTTCTGCAGCACCCCCACATATTTTACCCACGAGCCGTCACTGATAACAACTTAACACCAAAGGGTAAAGGTTTATTTAGGAAATCAAAATTTGTTCATAAAACTCCTCTTGGTTTTCTAATACTCCTGATGATCTACTTGGTCTAGAAAACAGCTTTGTTTCTATTTGACTAAACATTTACCACAACTCTTCTAGATACTTTTTAGCTTTATTAAGAAAATGTTTATATAATGGTGTCGGAAAAAATCACAACCATAAAAAAGATTTTTTTTGTATTAATTAAGCTACTAATCTTCCTAAAACTTGTATTTATTTTAGTACTATTATTTCTTGGAATTACTATTTTTGTTTAATTGTTACATTATTATTCTGACCGTGTGATGGTCGCATTACGATTCCCGTGGACCAATCGCCTTCCGGCTTAACCCGAAACGCGCTATTATTATAAGAATACCCCACAACAGATATTAACCCTCGGCCCGCGCTAATCCTGACCGGGGGTCCCACGCACAAGACGTTATTAGGGTACACGCATGTCACAGCTTGTTTTCATATTAACCCTTTCTGCGGCACCCGACAGCAATTATAACCGCGTTAATAAAGAAAGCCCCCCGGTTTGACCCTTCGGATACGATCGGGCGCCCATCAGAATTGCCCTGGCAGTTACGACCACCGCCGCCGCCCACCACCATCCGCCACCGTCTCCTGGACGGGGGTCAGGGGTCGTCGATATATACGTGCGCCACTTTTTACGTTTCCACCCCTGAGCCGGGTCTCCGGACGGAAGGTGGGCAGAATAGCAAGGAGGGCATTAAAACGACAGGGCGTTTGCCCCCCGTGCGATATTTGATCGGCGGCAGCCCTAAATACACTTTTGCATAGATCAACAAGTCGTTTTGACAATGGGGATGTTAGGGTTTGACGAGATCCGGACGTGTAGGCTGTGTTGCGGTAAGCGTGTTTATACGGCGTCTGGATCGGGACGAAACCGCTCCGTAGGAAGGTTTCGTTCAATATTATAATCCGCAATCTATTCTTTTGTTAAGAAGATCGGTCATCATCCGAGTATTGTTCGTGATAGATGTTGCAAGCGCGTTAACACCGGGAGACGCAGATTCGCGTCATCTCAAATACAAAGTTGATTTCCACCTTTGTTTGATCTCAAGTAGATTTAAATCAATATGTTATATGCATAATTTTGCATGATAAACGATATTTAATCATCTGGCTGCTGAGTTTAGCTAACTTAGCCTTAGCATTAAATAATAATGTAATACGAGTCGGCACACGACAAATCCGATAACTGTGCTTCGCGTCGTCCCGAAGGGGGTCTATCAGAGACCCCAAGCATTTCAAGTCAAGATATTGACGAATTCGTAATCAATATATTGTAATTTTTTTTTAAAATGGATTATTCTAAGAATAAAAATAGTTATTCATGATACACTTTTTGTCGATATTTTGATTTTTTAACCAATCAATATGATGCGTAAATGGCAATACTCTTGGCGATATCTCGCCACAAACTGAGTTTTGACAGCACGTATCATTCGCACGTTTGACTCGAACTCAGCACACCGTACCGGATGCGAGCGAGAAAAAACATCAAGCGCGTGGCAACAGCAGCGAATATTGTTGTTCTTTTTCGCAATTGTAGACAATAAACGACATAGATTTTTTTATTTTTTTAACTTCAGGGTCATAAATAAGGTTTATTCTTTAGACTTTTTTTAGACAAAAAAAGGTTGTGAGATGTAGGATTTATATTAAATAGTTATTTGAGAAAAATAACTAAGAAAAATTTGGGGTACTCAATATACTCCATCGGAAGGGCTAGGTTAAAAATTTCATGTTCGATCCCTTTTTCAAACGTTTTTTTTATAAATCGGTTTTAAAAATCTTGTTATATTTATTTTTGATCTATAACTATATAGATAATTTTTATTTGTATTAAAAATGGTACATATATTTAAGATTGGGGGCAACTGTATATTTTTTTTTACTTTTATATTGAGTTTTAAATATAATTATATTGATTTATTATAAAAGCCGGATGACGCATTTTCGCGTATTCACAAAACTATGCGGTAAATCTGTTGACGCGATTTTGCGGACTAAAAACTTGTATTGTATTGTATTGACTCGCGAAAATATTTGGCGCCATCATATCGGACTATAGAGCGCTATCTAGTTTCACTCTAAAATTGAGATATATTTTATTATTCTGATGCTTATATATTCTCGGCTTTGATATTATCATGGTGGATAGGAGAAGTGTTTGGGGAAGTCATGGTGGATGGGATTTGGTTGTCACAAAAAGATATCTAATCTTAAATTTATTGATTTATTATATTCTTTGAATAAATTTTGTTTTAAAATAAAAAAAAATTATGGTATACTATTTCTATCCACAAGTACAGCGCTTTAAATTCACATACCATAATTTAACTTAGAAACCGAATCGTTATCCAGACCGGGGGTTCGTTTCCCGCCAGGGCTGCCAAAACCCCCGCGGAATAATTATTAATTATTTACGATTATTAATACGCGGCGTTAATTAATATGATATTTACATTATAATTACGCGTAAATATTGTGGAAAACATAACGCGTGCGTAATTAAATCAGGATTACATTTCTCGAAGCCGGAATTGGAATCAGGAAGTCTAAACATACGGGTACTGGGGAAGCGAGGATTTGAATATTAACAATATTGAGATGCGATACCAATGTTAATTACGTGTACGTTTATATACACGGGAAATGAACGAGACATCCGATTCGATATTCAAACGTGTTTTATGTATTTGTATAAATATTTAAATATAGAATTGGGTATACCGGAAAGTTCTGTCAGGATCATCTTGAAGAAAATTTATTTTTTGACAACATCCGAGACTGCAGAAAGGCTTGATTTAGCTCAAAAAACCATTTATTCGGAAACTAGGATTGGTGTGGAAATATTTGAGATGGATGCCAAATGAGTAAAGTGAGAAGAATTTTAATGATCGAGTTATCAAATGCACATCTCTGCTTGTACGAAACAAAATCGAGCCCTTTTAGGACCGGATGATAGCTGGGGATGAAAAGTGGATTACCCATGAAAACATCGTGAGGAAAGGAGCATATTGTGAAACCGAAAAACCTGCCCCCTCCACCTCTAAGCCTAAGTTGAGCCTGAATAAGATAATGTTGTGCATATGGTGGGACATTCGAGGACCTATACATTTTGAGCAGCTAAATTCGGAGAGGTACTGTCAGCAATTGGATAATTTAAAAACAGCACTCCAAGAAAAGAGGCCGGCGATGTTCAATAGGAAGAACATCATACTGCTTCATGATAATGCTAGGCCACATACTGCTTAGGGGACTCGTCAGAAACTCTCAGAGCTAGGCTGGGAAATTCTGTCGCATCCACCCTACTCTACGAAACTAGCACCCTCCGATTATCACTTGTTTCTGTCCTTACAATTTTTTTTACAGGGCAAAAAATTCGAAAACTAATAAGATATCAAGGTTTGATAAATTTATTATTTAGTTTTATTCTAAAAACGACAGGACTTTCCGTCAGACCCAATATAATATATTTTTCGGGAAATAATTCCGTTCAAATTTTGTTAATATTTAATTCTCTATGAGTATTTATGACGTAAATATTTTAACGTTGAGTGCGCGACTTTAGCTGTCGCTGTCTTTTAAAATGATAATTATATTCGCAAAAATACTCGGCAATATATTATAACGGACCCAGCACTAATTTGACAATGAAAATTGAGCAAAAAAATAAAGCGAAAAAAATTGTGAAAGATTCAGTCATTCCCACGTATAATTATTATGAAATGTAGCGGCGAAAATTGAAAAATAAGCCCGGGCATAGACGCTGAAATACATGAAAAAAATATGACAAATGATTGAAAGTTGGGTAAGCCCTGGAATACGCCACGAAGCCCCCGGAAAAGCGAAATAATAAAAATCTTCGTGGACATCCGTGATATCCCGTTTATGAGAAAAAAAAGCGTTTTAAACCAAAGGTTAGTTCGGAATTAATAGTTAAGGGTCGGGAAAACTGGGTGCAGTGAAAAATGCAGACAGGCGAACAGGTGGTTCCGCGGTGAAAAATGCGATTTTCCGCGGGAAAACTCCGGGTGATTTGCCCCGTGTTTTGTAAAATCGTTATGGCTTCTTGCGGATGACGTCAGGGTGGTGGACGCATGCGCGTTGCGCATTTTATAATCCCCACAAATTTATTAATTATCCAATGCAATTTTATTAAATTATTAATTCGAGAATTCAGCATAAAAATTCAGCAATTTATATAAAATAATATTGAAAGCGATTAACATGAAATATTTCACGGCTCTTCCGAAATTTTTATCGTCTTCATTATCGAAGAGAGGATTCTATCTATATCAATTACGTTATGGATAGACAGATTCCATTAAAAATTCATAAATTTTTCATTAATCGCTAATTATATTTTCTCCTTATTAACGTTTTTCGATATTTCCATTAAAAAAAACCAATGGTTTTTAAAGTGTTTTCTCATTTTTTGTTTATTATTTTTCCTTGGCACTGATCCTTAAATATTATGGGGACCGAAAAGTAATGTAAGCGTAAGTAATCAAATCTGAAATACTAATACAATTTTACTAGTATAAAGGCAGTTTATCGATTCCCTTTTAAAATAGTCCTTCGATTTTTCATTGAAAAACTTTTCCAGGTTTTTCACTTACATTTTTTACCCCTAACGTATGCTCTAATGATCTGAAAAGGTGGTAATCCGACGTCACAAGATCGGTGAATAGGTTGGATGAGTTAAAAATTCCAATCCAAGCTCTCCTATTTCACCATTACCATTTCAGCATTATCATCAAGATTTTTTGCAACTAAATGTTGTCGATGAATCACACAATGCACTGCTAATATATTTGGCACCGACTTTTTCAACTGACATTCAAAGGAATTTGCTTTTCTTAAAAAAACTCTCTCAATACATTGAATATACATGTACACACATCGGTATAAATATTAGCACTATTAGCAATATTAGCACTATTAACAATGTTAGCTCATGGCTCCCTTTTTGCTTCACAGAGCCAGAATTACCCTCCTAGCTTCCTACAGGGCCCCCCGGGGGGCCAGGTGACCGACTTTGGGAACCTATGATCTAATTGATGATGGTTGGTCTTGACATCTTTTACCCTTGGTAAAAAAAATTACCTTCAAATAAAATATATACTATAGCTTTAACGAAATTACAAAACTTATATGAGATTATTAAATAATTTTTAATTTTTTCCAATGCTTTAATCTAATAAGATTCAAAGAAGATTCAGAAAAGATCTGCGAATCTCGCAAAGTTATGCCTGTGGTCATCTTTTTTTATTTATATTTCCGCCATTTTTATTCGGATGGGTATAATTACTGAATTATTGATTTCGTATTGGTATGGTCGTATTTGGATACGGGCTAGGACAATTATGGCGCGGATCCGCATACACCATGGTGTCGGTATATTTTATTCATGGTGATTACATAGGAAGTGCATGGGGAGTCCAGCTCGCGCAATAATTACGGTGGTGGTATGTATGATTAGATGGTGTTCGGTGAAAATGATACTGGGCCATCGTCAACCGGCATCGGTTATTATGGTGCGTTCATAATTCTATGGGAGTATGCCATAGGGAGGAGGGACGCCTAGAGCGATTTAGAAACTGATATCGCTCCGTTTGAGAAATATTTTTTGTGAAATTTGAAACAAAATATATATCGGCCTACAGCCTTTTGGGATAAGCTCGTTTAAATATACCCCCTATGGTCATGTTATATTAAAAAATGACTAGTACTTTTATAATGCACGGCTCTTGATGCTGGTTTTTTCTCCATATCTATTTTTTATGGTCCTTAGTATATTTGTAGATGGTGCAAGATACCCTCTTAATGAAGCTTACTCTTAGTAGCTTGGTGTTTCTAATATGTTACATACTAAAAATGGATATATATATTTTCTGGTTTATTTTTAATATATTTAAAATACTATAAACTCCCGATTTTTCGGGTAAATGGAGGGGAAGGGTCTCACGGATAATCCAAAATCAAATAATATTAAATATACATTTCTAAAGTAGACTTTTATTTAAACATGATTAATATTTATTAAGAAATTTGTGATTTTTGTATGCTTATAAAACGATTTTATAATATCTAATCATCATCATCATTTGCCAGACACGAGACACTCACTCGCTGAGCGATTTGCCAGTGCTGACTTTACATTTACATTACATTTCAGAGGCCTCTAGTAACATATAATTGGTGGGGTTGTTGGTTGTCTAAGGATAAAAACGAATTATAAAAAATAATGTATGTAAAAAATGTATTCATCATCATCATCATCATTTGACAGTCGCAAGGCTCTCACTAGCTGAGAACATGGGCTTTGCCAGACTCTCGAATGGCAGTCGAAGCCGAAGGAACCTGAGTTTCACACGTGACGTGAGGGCTCCTCTTTTGTGTCCATACCGCGGGGATCCAAGCCGTCTTGGTATGCGGTTTTTGTAAAGAGTTTCCCTCTCTTGGCCGTTGCTGGCATTGGACGTACATCTTCTACCATGTCGGTATCGGATTTCACCCTCTCGAAAAGTTTCCCTATTTTGACCATTGCGGGCATTTTAAAGTACATCTTCTATCTTCTTGGAAACGGATTTTACCCCACAGTTGTGCCCAGGCAAATAGGGAGGTGGTTTGTCTCGGTATTCGTTTGTTCTCTTCTCTAAAGCGTTATCTGCTTATAACGAGTCACGAGTGACATACACACACACCTATATAGATATACACAGGCATACATATGCACATCTGCCTAGAACGAGTCTCGAATATTATATTATATGATATAAACCAAACTAAGGTCTATAAAATATTGAGGCCCCTCAAGAATTGGGGGCCTGATACTCCAGCATCATAAGCACCCCTATTAATCTGCATATGGGCCTTAGCAGGCTCTTGAATGGTCAATGATATATCGAATGATCTCAAGTGCAAAGGAACCTGAGTTTCACGTATTTTAGCATCTATTTTTTTAAAAAATATCGTTTAAAATTACAAATTTTAGCATCTATTTCGCGTTTATTTCTTAATTACGAATTTGAAGTTAAAAAGTCTAATTTATACATACTTTTTTAAACGATATACAATATATTGATATAAAAATGTTGAAATTAAATAAATACAAGAATACACCGATTAAAAATTATATAATTATTAAAATTTATTAAAGTTTATCATCGAGCATGTTTTTATTGATGATTGTTTTAATCCAGTACGTCGATCGTTAACAATTAAATTGTACGTACTAAAAAACCGTTCTGCGTCAACATATTTGCAGGACACTAACAAATTGGATGAAGGGCAACGTGCCGAATTCTTCGTGTTTCATCTTTGTTGCAAGTAAAAGTTGAAGAGTATCAACTTTTACCCTAGCACTAATATTACATGATAAATTCTCTTAGGTAATTTTTTTAGGTTGTTAATGTTGTAAACAAAGGTAAGTTTCTTATTACCGATATCGTTTCATCAATTTGGAATTACATCTACTTCCAGCTACATGCGGGTTGAACAGATGATTTAAAGTTTCATAAAACACATTCGTTTCATTTATATTTAAATGTGACTCGAGTTTTAATAAGCTTTTACGGGAAACCGACTTAAGAATAACTATTAATTCTAGTTTGGTGTGTTCGTCTGTTTCAAGAAGTAGCTTCTGGGTTTCCATAGGCAAAATGCTACCTATATTATAACCGAGAGATTTTTTATTCCCATAATTTCATCCCACAATAAATGGGAAAAGGGGTACGAAGATCCTTCTAATTTATCAATTAAGTTAATAAATTTATCGCATATCTCGCTAACAAATTTACATTGAATTTTTAATGTATTTGTATCAGACTCATACAACTCTATAATTCTTCCTTTTGCTACACTTTTTATATCACAAAACAAGTATTAACCTAAGTATGTGGCATCATAGACAATAGACAAGAGTTGACCATAGAGTCTGGGACGATTCTCTTTATTCATTCTTCAAGAAAATCGATATATGGAAAATTTCGCATCTATTCGCAATTTTCAAAATTTCGCAATTATATCGTATTTATCGCTTCTATCGCTTCTACGTCGCATTTATCGCAAAATGCGATAATCACGCATCTCTACACATGACGTTAGAGATCCCTTTTTGTGTCCATATCGCCTTGGTATGCGGTTTTTTGTATAAGAGTTTTCCCTCTTTTGGCCATTGCTGCCATCGTAAGTGTATATATTTTGTAGACGTTTTTATCTTCTCTAGGCATTCCGCTGATTACAAGACACAAGTAACAAGTTGCAAATAATTAATAATGTTGTTGCGCAATAGCAATTCTTTCATCATGGGAATGACCTTCTCAAAATAAGCGTCGTCTATAAAGAAGCAAGATGTGCGAAAGTATCAAAATTAGTTAATTTATCGGCCATCAGCTTAGGGTTTTCCTTCCTAATGCATACTAGTTTTCTAGTGAGAAATACGATAGAGACCAGATATTATTTTAGTAAATTTTGTATCGACACGATATATTAATTGTGGGATAAAGTTATAAGATATAGATTTTTACCCAATTTATCCTACGATGGACCGTTTTTTTAGAATAAAAATATGTATCATATTTTTGGAAATGAAATTAATCAAATATCTGAGAGTCATATTTTTTTTTATAAGAGCTAATCTTGCTTTTACGCTATTCTGTCATTTTAAAATTTATGTTGGTGAATAATACATTTTCTAGTTCAGTTATCATTTTTTTATTGCCTAAAAATATTCAGGGACAGGCTGCTTAAATACAGAATTATCCTCGGATACAGAGATGGTTATCACAGCCATAAATGATAAGTGATACTCTAAATAATAAATAATAATAAAAAAAAAACAAAGTGATCGGTACAAGCATTGAAAAAAAACAGAAATATGCAAATAATCGCTTAGTAATTTAAATACAACATTTACATATTTTTATATTGAAACGTTAGAGAAGAAATGTTTTATCTCGCTGGAATTTTCATCATGGAATAAAAATACATTTTTTTAAATAACAAAAAAAATATACGTGTATAATATTTTCTCATAAATTATTCAATAAATATATTGTTTCTATATATTGCTAAAACATATAGTAGAGCCTCTTCAGATAAGCTCTTTTAGATTTGCTATGATCCAACGATAAGCCCTTTCTACCCAAATAAAAGCTAACAATTTCTAAATTTGAATAAAATATATATATATTTTAATAAATATTTTTTTCATTAATTTCAGGTACTGATTCATGATATACCAGCATCTTCATATGGCAAGTAAATTATTTCTGTGCATAATTGCAAAAAAATAAATTCATCCAACCGCCATTGTAATTATCGGCCGTTTCCGTTTACGACGCTCATGCGAAATTATTGATTTTTGATATTTAATTTATTCGACCGGTGAGACTAGTTTAGCCGCTTTTTGCCCGCGGTATATATTCGCAATACATGATTATTGAGAAGAAGAAAAAAAATACGGAAACAGTTCTCGGCAGGTACGCAGGGGGGTGAAAAGTGTTTAAATTTCGCGCAAATCGGGCGTCGGGACGCTTTTATTGCCGGGAGATAGGATTTGATGCCGTTACTGTTTCAAGGGAGTATGTATCTCGTACAATGGCACTGAAAAGAAATTTCAGTATTTAATTGTTATCCGGCACTGGCTGTACGGCGCCCCAGAGTGAGCGCGTCGCTGCTAATGGGTTAAGGTGTAACACAATTTTCTTGTATATAATTTAATTATTATCTCCGGTGGTTATTGCCGTGAATACGCTGGTATGGCGCCGCCCGGAGCGAATTATTATTTCGGATATTATAATAATTCCATGTACTTATCAAATAATATTCTAAAAAAATGTATATTGCACCCTTGAGCGCCGGTGTCGCGTTTCGCTAAAGGATGGAGATTTGTTCGCGAACGCCGACGACGTGTATACACGTTAACTCATCCCTCACGGCGCAGTATGGGATGTATCATGAATTCAACTGCCAAAAATGCATTTTTACGAAAATTCGATTATCGTAGTATAAAATTCGATCGAGTATATCTTTAAAGTTTTTATTTTCATATTATTGTTATAAATACTATATTAAACCATATAACATATATTTTTGAAACTATTTAAACAAATTGCTATCAAGTTTATATATTTTCCATTATTGGAAAAAAAATGCGAATATATTTGAATAACCGAATTTTTAACTTTGGCTGGATTTTTAAATGTTAGCACGGTTTGTCCGGGTAAAAGTAATTATACCAATACAGAAAAAATATATCTATTATTAACGGTAATAAATAAAATCTTGATACTTTAATGCACTTTTTGAGTATTTGCATTTGTAATCATGCTAGGACACAAAAAAGCGAGCGATATATTTGCGGAGCATCAAATTCAATGAAGTTTATCTTTACGATTTTTAATTTTTAAAGCTTGGCGGCTATATAACATATCTTGGTATCTTAAATACCCTAAGCATTTCAAGTCAAGAAATTTGTTAGGGGGAGCGACAGTAGTACCAATATTATAAAAGGTATCCTACGGCTACCACCAAAATGTTAGGGAGACGCGACGATAGTACCGATATCAGAAAAGTTAACCCATCGCTAACTCCAATTGTTACGACGTGTCGCTTGGCACCGATTATTAAAATGGGCATCCAACCGCTGGCGTCAAAAACGTTCGACCGTCCGGTAGTTGACGATCGCTTCGAAGATCGGATCAAAGTGAAATCGCCATTTGTTTTGATGATGATTGTTTATAGAATTAAATTCGATGATAGGTATATTCGGAAATGAAGGTAGAAGATCCCAGAGACGAATCTCTGGTATGAGATAAATATATAAGATCCCAAAGATTACTTTGGTACAAGTAATGAAGATATAAGTTCCCAGAGACGAATCTCTGGTATGAGAGAAATCACGGAGATGTGACTGCGCCATGACGGCGCGAGAGAACTGTCAACTGTCGAACCACCAAAAACAGGGTTTTTGTAGCATGTATAAGAAGTGACGGCTTGCTGTCTAGGAAAAGGTCGCGAAACCTCTGATTGGTCCATTATATCGGGAGAGGGCGCATTCTATATAACGAAAGCAAACAAAAAATGGATTATTTTATGAAAAAAATAATTGTTTATGATACGCTTTATAATTTGAATTTTTTAACACATCGTACCGGATGCTAGCGATAAAAAATATCGCGCGCATGGTAACAGCAGCGAATATTGTTGTTTTTATTTTTTTTCGCAATTGCAGACAATAAAGGACAATGCTTATTTATAATATTTATTCTTCAGACTTTTACGACAATACGAGAAGTATGTGATATGTAGGATTTATATTAACTGATCCGTCACGACGGCGCGAAACCAACACCGCTGGCCGATAGGGTATATTTTGTATGAAAATAGACCCCAAAAATCAAGAATTAATAAATTCTTGAACAATACCTAGACATTTTAAAACAATGGATTATTCTATGAATAAAAATAGTTATTCCTGATATAAATATTAGTGGAAAAATCCAAAATATCGATCTAATTGGACGCAGAGGTGACTTGCACAACACAATATTTTTTCTCGCTCCCACTTGCACATGCGCGATGTTTTTTTTCCCTCATATCCGGTACGGAGCGATTAAAACCATCGCACCCGTACCATTTTTTTTATTTTTTACAATAAAAGTGCTAAAATGTTAAAAGAGTTATTCGAGAAAAATTAATAACTTGGGGTTTAGAGTATACCCCATCGGTACGGCTAGGTTATCGCGCCTTTTTCTCCGTTTCTTTGAACATTTATCATATGTATTTTATCTATATTGTTTTTTCCGTTGTTTTTTTGTTGCCGCCATATAAAACTCTCTCATAGAATACACTATTTAAATATTTTTTTTTTAATATCTGCCTCAATTTACAGAGTGCGCGGTATACTGCGCAGCGTTTTTCCGCGCAGTTGACTATTCTCGGTGTAATTGAATGCAAAATAAATATTGGGGTGGAATCATTTCAACCGTGGAACGGTCCGGGGGCTATAATGTGTTATTTACATTGTTTACGTTTGCCGAAAAAAAAAAGAATCACATAGCTTTTAAAAATATTCGTTTTTCATAATTATAAGATAATAGTATGCTTTTTTTTCCTGTCGCTGCATGAACCCCGGAATGGGTTCTTTAATCTTAACTCTATACGCATCTGGTTCCGGTTCTCCCGTAATATTTTCTCGGTGCTCTTTTGTTCGGGGCTTCACTAGCATTCTTCTGATATATCCATTGTGTGCATTTTTAATTATGAGAATTTTTTTCTTTGATATCGTATACTACAACATTTTAATTAGGTAAGTGGTTTAAAGAAAAAGATTTAATAAAAAGCGGAACGCGTTTTTTTCAGTGTGTTGCTTTGAACTCGGTTGAAAAAGTGGCCTGAAATTTGATGATGATGCTATCAATTCACGTGAATTCGTTAAAAAATATTTTACAGTAATCTTTGCTCATATAAAATTAATGCAAGGAATTTACTAATTCAGTATATGGCAATCTGAATTATTTTAATTTACTGTTATAACCAGATCCTTATTTGCAGTTGCTTCATCATCATCATCATTTACCGGCCACGAGACACTTAATTACTTACTTACTTACTTAACAGACTCTAGAAAAAATATCGAGGGCAAAGTAACCTTCTCATTTTGTGTCCATACCGCAGTATGCCGTTTTTTGTTAAGAGTTTTCCCTCTCTTAATCAGTGTTTTTTACCCTCTCGATTGTGTCCATGTAATTAGTAGAGGGTTTGCCTCGATATTTGTATTAAGTGATTTTTAATCTTGTCGCGCAATAGCAATCCTTTCATCATAGGAAAAACCTCCTCAAAGAGAATCTTGACCCCAAGAAAGAAGGATAAGTATCATACCTTATTTCTTAGTTTTCGATTCATTCCATAATTATTATCAGTATGAATATTTTTATAAAGCTGTGACATCTTTAAAATATCCCAAGTGTATCAGAATCTCTGACCGGTGATACTCTTGTACGATCTTTGGTTGAGTAATTTGAGATAGAAACTCTGAGAAGAACATTCAACCATATTCCTAAATGACTTCTAAATTAGATGCTTCGATTTAAAGACGCACCCTATACTGAAGCAAAGATTATTGGAAAGACTTACCCTAATACAAAGACCAATATAGACCAAGTCACTGATAACTTACTCTGCCTCATCCAGAGGACATCGGAGAATGGGTTTCCAAACATATTCATTTCAATTGTATTTCCTCTTCAAGTAATGTTTCTTAATAGCTAAGAGATATTCACTGGATATATTGTAGTTGGTCGTGCTTTATTGTTAATGTCCTTTAGGCTCTTTATTTATCCTTTAATTTCTCTTTAACATTGCAGAAACCGTTTTGCAATGTCTAGTTTTTTCTTACATGATACTTGTAACATATATATAACGTGATAGTGATAATCTATAATGAAGGTCTTCTAGGATGTAGCATATACAACATATAGCAGATATCATAAATATAGCTAAATCTGAGCTAGATTCTCTGAGAAGAAGATTTAACCATATTCCTGACTTTTATCAATAGATTAGAACCTTTGATTTAAAAATGCATTATACTAATGGAAAGCTTAAAAGGAAAATCTAATATTTACTGAGTCAAAGAAATTTGAACTGACTCTGCCTTATTAAGAGGACATCAAATAATGGGGAATTTATCCTATCCCTTTTTTGTCACGTTTCTTGATAACCAAAAGACACTGGAATATTGTATGTCAGTTATGGTTTATTCTTCATGTCCAGTTCCTAGAAATGGATACTTGAAGCATTTATTACTAATAAGAACTAGATCTTTACAGTTTATAAGCAGATAAAGAATATTTCACGTAGTATTTAAGTCGTAATGCTTCGGTTCTTTAAAATCTTTGTCTTGATATTTAAGATAATGTTTTAATTCTTGAATCTGTAGTTGCATTTTATTGATGATTTATTATTTTTATAAAAATAATTGCATTTTTTTAAATTTAAATCGAACATAAAAAGGTTGTAGACGGCTTTCATCAATTATCTAGCTACCCCGCACACAATATTAACTATTTACAATTATTTATACGCTGTTGGTATATATCCGGGGCCCTTTACAATTTGAGAAATTATCAGCTCCGGTATCCCAATTTTTTTTTCGTATATATATATTTTTACGACCCAGGGCTATTTAAACCCGGGCCCCCGTAATTAACCCTTTGTGTACGAAACATACTTCTCACATGTACGCGCCACAACGATTTTTTTACACGCATTCTTTTTTTTTTTGATCATTCATATCATGTCTACCGTTGCGGGGAATATTTATTTTTTACGATATTAATTAACTTTTTTTGTTTTTATTATATTTGCGGAGCCGGTATATATATATATATCGTGCAAATATTTTATTTTTAAATCGTTATTTTGGCCGTTAAAACGGTTTACTTTAGTCGCTTTTCCTATTTTAATTTCGCTCGCGTTTGTTTACGCAAATTAAATATAAACGTGTGAGTGGTTGATTACAAAAATTCGTCGCGTCGATATGCGACGCCCGCGTTGTCGGGGGTCTGAAATATTTATTTAAAAAATATATATATGTCGTCGTATGCGATGAATCATTATTATTTATGACCCGCATATTATTATTTTTTTATTTTTTTTTGCAACGTTACTTTCGTTTTGCTTTCATACCGGTCGAGTGTCCTCCCACAATTATTGCCAAATCTATTTGAATATCACTTTTGACCCGCTTTTCTATTATTATTTATTTAATTTCTAGTGCCCTTGGTTTCTCGATTGGCGTCGGGTTTACGCCATGTTTTGAGTAATGCATGCAAAGGTTTACTACCCCCGTTGCCGCCATTAAAATTTAGCAAGCAAAGGGTTAGCTAGCAGTTGGAATTAATACGATATATTTATCTTCGTCTACTGGATTATGTATGCAAACTCTGATTAGTTCCTCGTATACAAACAAACCCTAAAGGACCAGATTCGCCTAATCATTCCCGAGCTATATCATAATTCTACCGCATCTGCGGCTTCTCAGACGCGAATAATAATTTTAATATTAATTATAGATGCACGTCATAGTTTATATTATATTAATATAGAAAAACATTTTTTTTGCATAGTTTTAAGAAAATGCTGTGTAAATCGAGGGATTACAGTAAGTCAGGATTGATCAGAATCCTGACAAGTGTCAGGATTTTTTTATTACCTTTATTAATGCATATATTTTCTCTGTATTGACTAAAATATTTTTACCCGGACGAACTGTGCTAACATTTAAAAATTTAGTCAATGTTAAAATTTTGGTTAATCAAATATATTCGCAAAGTTTTTTCAAAAATGGGAAATATTAACCCAATTGCGATTTCTTTAACACCATGGTGGCCGCTGATGCATAAGTTGCATCATCACGCGTTCGATCATTCATCATACGGCAATGCAGCATACGCAGGGGGTAGTTTTTGTATCGAGCCATCTATATTTACGAGATATTGTTTTACGTATATTTATTTTATTTTAGAATATTTACGTACTTTTTATATTATAAAGGTAAATTGGCGACCCCTAGCGCAAGTTTTCGATAATTTGAGCGGCCATCATAGTATTAATATATATATTTTTGAAAATATATGATATACGCTTTAATATGTCATTATCATCTTTATCATTTGCCAGCCACAAGGCTCTCACTCGCTGAGGGCATGGGCCTTACCAATCTTTAAAACCGCGGGGATCCAAGCCGTCTTGGTATGCGTTTTTTTGTAAAGAATTTCCCTCTCTTGGCCATTGGTGGCATTGGACGTGTATCCTCTACCTTGTTGGTATCGGATTTTAGCCTCTCGACTGTGTCCAGGCAAGTGGGAGAGGGTTTGCCTTGGTATTCGTTTTCCTCTTCTCTATGCGTTATCTGATTATAACGAGTCTCAAGTAACAAGTCGCAAGTGATTATTAACCCTGTCGCCAATAGCAATCCTTTCATCACGGGAAAAACCACCATAGATATCTTAGATCCCTTAGAAAGAAGGAAGAGGAGCGAAATTATCAAGATTACACCAATTTTTGGTCAACACATTAAGGTTTTCCTTCCCAGGGTATACAGGGCACTGTGGTGAGAAATCCGTTAGAGACCAGATCTGTATATGCATATAAGGATATGTGTACAAATACATATTTTTTAAGGGGTACACTATTTTGTGTATTTATCAAAGTTTACTTGAGTTTTTAGTCAACTCCATACAGGGTTATGTTGACTATAATTTAAAAAAAATGTTTAAAAGAGATGCTGACCATCAATTGTAATGGTATGGTAGATTCTTTTTTTTAAGTTCAACTTGGGGGCTACCTCTTCTCCCCCCGGTAGGGATTGTGAGGTGATAAATAGATATTCTGAATCCCCGTGTTGTGTTATATATAACATTATTAGTCAAATAAAAACTGTGATGATATATTCGATTGAATTTGATACTACGATAATATTTCAATTGCATTTTTTGATTATGGTTAACTTTAGAACCTTATATTATCTAATTTTCCTAAAAATCATTTTTGGCAGTAGAATTCAAAGTGCATCGGTCCTGTGTTAGTTGTCATTTATCCCTTTTCTTTTATTCATAAATTAAAGTGTAGCATTCAGTATCATTATTCACCGCTTTTGTAACTTTCGCGTTTTTTTTAAATCGCGTAAGTCTAAATCGCGTGAGTCGAAATCGCGTAAGAGGAGGTCTGGCAATATATATTATTTTATTATTTCTCATCTCGCGTTGAATTGATAACGTGATATAACCGGCACAGTGGACCGGTGAGTTTTTTTTTGTGAGGTCGCCACTACCTGTTTTTATTTTGACCGCGAGTTTTTTCCTCTCTATCTGATCCGACCCATTTAACCCTGCGCCAACCGAACACGGGTCAGAAACGCCCATGTAATGAAACACATTTTTTTTTCGACTCCGCTACTTCTGATGTCAATTTCATACTCGGATAGGGCCGGACCTTGCGATTATATCATTTCTGCAATGCGAGCGAAAATTTTCCGTGAAAGTGCGAGCGTGTGTTCCGGCGGCCTCGTTTTTCTCACCTGTACCCTCGTATATTTTTATGTAGACGTTTCAATGGATGGAAAACGGTTTATTACAAGGACAGAAATGATTTGTCAAATTTGTCGAGATCTCCTTCGAAAAAATACGCTTCACATCCACGATTTCGTTATATCTCTTTGCATTAAGCTGTAATGCGAATTTAACGTTATACCCGTCGTGTATGGGGGCATTTACATTTTTGCAGATCCCCCATGTTTACGAAATTATCCTGGCTCTGTTGTAAAATTGTGTTCGATTGCGCCCCCGCTCTCTCGGTTCATTTCACGCTCGGGGGGCACATCCTGCAGACATTTCACAATCGTTTGAGCACTGGCAGAATTGCGAAAATTCGCATCTAATCTATATATAAGTGGGCATCGACGATTTTTCGCATATTGCGAAATTATGCGAAACAATAAAAGCGTTATTAAGGCTAATATCGCAGTGAAACAACGGGTATATAAACAACACATTGTGTCTGTAATGTAAAATGTGGGATTTAAATGCAATATATACTACGTTCGATTACTTTATCTATGTAATCGCATGTATAACGGATGATAAATGAGTTTTAGCATAATAAATTGTTATTTTAATATAATTTTACTGAGATGGATTTTTGGTGGAATTGTTAGATACATATCAGACGATTTCTGAGTAAAACTATTTCTCAATCCATCAACAAATCGACTCTAAAAATGTTTTCATTGTAACTATCGGCAATAAAAACTTTTCTACATCTATTTTTATATCCATTATTCATTGTTGATGATTTATGTACAAAGAAAGGTTAACACAACTGAAATGTTTGCAAAATGCTATGAATCGTAGGAGTATTAAATAAATTAATATGGCTTTCTTGGCTAGATATTAACTTTTTTTTACTTTATGCTTTAAAACGATAAATATATTCTAAAGAATGCCATATATTATTTTTTTAAATGAAAACACGAGATATGATTAATGTGTGTTCAAAGTATGATACATTATCCACTTTTTCCGTTCCTTGAAATACTTCTTCGTATGGTGTTTAGCTCCTTTGCGATTCTATCTTTATCTCCATAATGCCGATAAAACATCGTATCTTGGAAGATAGAAAGATATTGTCAAGGATCTATCCTAAGTCAATACGCAGACTGGTGTTATAATATTGTTGTCTTTCGCAAAAAGCCTTTTATATTTCACATTTTAGTCCATATTATAGTTTTTAAAAAGTTAATAATGATTATGTCAAAGTTATTACTATTTTAAAACATGTCAATTATTGCTTCGATCCCCCTTTCGTTAGCTCTTTATATGATTCTTGATAAGGTGCCATAAAATCATTAAGATTGCGTTGTATAGTCCTGCTATGAGAAAATAGTTCCTTAGTTAATTGGCATGTTCTAAAATTAAACTTGTAGCTAATTGAACCGTTTCTTCATCATCATGATCATTAAGAAAAATCCGCTTTTTATTTTTTCTTCTTTTTTTCCACCGCGTTTCATTAAAACCATATAAAAATATTAAGGGGCATATAATTCCACATATTAATTATTTATTCTAATATAGAAAAATACTAGAAGAATTAATTATTTTTTATATTTAGAAATAAATACGTTGTTATTATGAATTTCTTAACTTTAATTGATTGAAAATAATTTATTATATTAAACTATTAATAGTTACTGAAGGGTTAATGTGGGCGTATTCGTATGGTTTCTGTACCTGATACAAATTTATGGAAGAAAAAACAATATTAATTATTTTTTCATGCGATAGTGACAAAACGTCATCCGTCTCTCTCTTTCTCTCTCCCTCTGTACCATATCCTGCTTCTTCATTGATACAATGACAATAGTGCGATTGATTTGTCACATTCGCGATATCCTTCGTCGTAATATTTCGCGATTGGAATATGACTTGATATTCGAAGAGCGTCCGCACTGACGTTACATATTCATGTCGGGTTATAGGTTCACATTCCTAGGTAGCTCGGAACGTGAAACGACTTGTGTTTCTCGCTTAGAATGTGATTTTCCAGGATCAAACTCAATTTACGGAAAAATATAGCGCGTTATTGCCATTCAATATGAACCTTATGAGTATAAATCCCGGAATACACGATGCAAAAATATGCATAAACCTGTTAAATTATTTATCGAACGAAATATGAATATATAATACTCGGCATTAAAATAAATATACATAAGATTATTTTCGAGCAATTAATTATGTATTGTTTGCTTTATAATATATTACATTGATACGCTTTAATCATAAATTTGATCTAGGCAAACTTACTTAATATTCGGAAGCGGAAACGGATGAGTATTGATTTTACACTGGGAGAGGGCGAGCTATACGAAAAGTTCAGATCATTTCAATGATAGCGAATACGTAAAGTTATCGGCCTTAGACCAAGTTTTGGACCTATGAATTTAGAGCATCTTGTGCGTTTGCCATATCCCCCCCTGCCATCTACGTTTTCTTACATATTATATACATTATACATGTATTACGCAATTTCGTATTTAAATGAGCGCATATTTTATGTATTTGCGAAATTATGTAATTAATCTGCGATGTCAAAGGGGCGTCGCCGTGTCTCAGCAAAGTCCAACCGTTTGCCAAAACACGTTATTATTCCCAGTCGATTTCTAATGGCGATATTGTCTAGACGTCGATGGAAATATCGGTTTTATAGTTCGATTGATTCAGCACAAGCGATGCAAATTATATTAGATAATGATGAATCATAAATTTATGTTACATGAATTATTACAGTATTAGTGTCATTCAAATTATTTATGTCGATCTACATTTTTTTTTATTATTAGCTATTTATTGTCATATAAAATTTTTAGCATTTATTTTAAATATGCTTGAAAATCTTTAAACCGGTTGATTTTAATTAATATAATAATATATTAATACGTGAATATAAATATTCACAGCTTAAATATTTAAATGAAGCTAGAATTAGACCGATTTTTTTACGCAAGTTTGATTTTTACTATCTTGATATTTATTTACAACTTAATTATCCATGTAATAAAATTCGTTACTGAAGCAGCCGTAAATTCTACAATCGAAGACGATGCTGACCATTGAAAAATTATCTTAATATTCGTTTCCAAAACGTGTTATATTATTTATTAGAACTTGAATAATCATACATACCTTGTATTAATTAAAGTATAATAGTATATTATAAGATAGATGACATAAATCATAAGTTATTAGATATATCAATTATCCTAATATATATATATAATAGAATTATTTATTTAGATGAATATATATTGTATCAATATATGGCATGAGTTACTATTTATTTTATAAAAAAAGCGCATAAAGTCAGTAGAAATATAAATTGTGCTTATTAAATATATATGGTATGATCAACCGTTCTATAACGTTCCCTGTAAATCCTTTGTTTTCTACAATTATAATATTTTTAAGGTCAATTTAGATATTTCATAAATCTATAATACATTGCCAAACGAAATAACGGTTAATGCTCTTTGGTTGACAAGGAATTTTGTAAAAAGCAGCGATTTACAGGAAACGCTATAGTAGGGTTGACTGTACTTATAATTAACATATGCAAGCTAATACAAATAAAACATATTATAAAGTCGAAAGCTATTATCAAAGCTTTTTATAACATAAATCTGTATGTAGTACTAAGAACTCGATAAGTAGTAACTGCTTAAAATTCTCTTTATAACTAGTAACAAATGTGTAATTTCTCGTTAAATTGCTTCGATACGTATCAGGATCATTAATATTCAAGGAAATATATATTCCAAGATACTTGTCGTTTTTTATAGATTTAGATCTTGTATTATAGATTTCTTCAGTATCGCTGTGTCAATATTAACTATGCCAGTTTATAAGCATAATGAAATACAGTGTAAACCTGATTGTTTTTTTTTGAGAAGAGGGTCCCTCGAACAACGAAGAATCGAGGTTTCACTGTATTAATTTTACTTTTAAATTCGTTCGCATACGTCGAGGAATACGTGTTTATGATTTATGAGATATCAAGAGACTACAAACGACATTTTTGTATCAAATATTTCCATTTCTAACCACACCATGTGTTATGTGGGTATTATTTTTGCAATACACCTGCGCGCGATCCATAATTAAACGTATTGCGCATTATTCGCCAAACCGTATCGTGTGCGACGTGCATTTTGTTTTTATTGTTATTGGAATCTGTTTATATTCGAAGATTTGCTAACGCCAACGTTTCGATAACGCCCATGAGTACGGTATGACGAGCGTCATAAAAAGTGCAGCACATTCCCATCGTGCCGGCGGATATGCGCGCTCGATTTGAGCGCGCAAACAGTTCCACCGCATGCTACCTATGTCGCTGCGTGGTGAACCGCATTCCCATCGCACTCGTCGCTGTGCGTCCCTGCGGCGGCGCGGTAGGAATGTTACCGCAGGGGATTTTGCATGGGATTGGCGTTTCATGTATTCGTGACTATCGGGGAGGCTCTTCAAGTGCGAATTGACAATTTGACGAAATGAAACAAAAATCCGGCATCTTGGAAATACGTTGAACAGGGATTGGCAAACTTTGTTTTTGTAATTTAATTATTTTAATTTAAAATGTGTAATATTATAAAACTCGATTAAAAATAGGCAGAGAAATATTTATATCATCAATAGTATTATGGCTTAATGAATATTAAAATCTACTCTAGAGAAATATTAGCGTGGAATCATAAACATTTCAGATATCTTGAATAAACCATATAAATATAACCGCAAATCAACTTTTTTCAGAAATATCGAAAAAAAATGCAATTAAGTTAATATATTATTATATATTATTAAAAATTGGTAATATATTTGATTAACCAAAACTTTAACTTTTACTGGATTTTTAAATGTAAGCACGGTTCGTCCGGGTAAAATTAATTTGGTCAATACAGAGAAAATATATGCATTAATAACAGCAGTAAAAAAGATCCTGCCACTTTGATACGCTTTTTGAGTAATTCCAATTTAATCACTTCTTGTAAACATTGCTTATACATGATTTGTTTTTTCACTATGATCTTATTAAAGAGTTACTGAAAGTTTTATTCTCAAATTCTATAGATATACCCACTAATCATATTTATTAGAAATCGTTAATTTTATCATTATTCTATGAATTTACTGATATCGATCTTCGAAAAACAAAGCTAATTTTGAAAAAGCAGATTTTATGATCCCATCTTATTCAAGCAATAAAATTTAAGCGTTTTTTCCCCGCTATTTTATCTGATTTAAATAATTAAGACAAGAATTTAATCCATAATTATAATTTTAAGATTCGCTCTAAAAGAGCATTACGATTTGAAAATCTTTACGTAAAAAATTTAGATCAGATTGGAATATTTTTCTTTTTCATCTACACTATGTATTTTACTTGCAAAACTTTATGATCATAAAGTCTTGGACAAAATCACAAAGCTTCTTATCAAAGTCTAAATCATCATCAAACGTAATTAAAAGTATTTTTTTTCAATTTTAAGTCAGATTACTGATTACTGATCGTCATGCTATAAGAATAGCATTTGAATATTTATTATAGAGTATTCTGTGGGAGAGGAATAATGAGAGGTATGTCATTTTCTTCAGCATTGCAACAAAATAGATAAAAGAAGAACTCGCATTCAATAGAAAATAAATTTAATAAGCTAACATAACTTTTCCATGGATAGCTTCTGGATTTAAGATAGTTATCGTGCTAGTCAATATAAGTTTCACAATACGATAAGAAATATATTTATTTTTTTCTACACAGTCTCGTCTTTAAATAGTATTCGACGATAAGCAATATATTCAGTTTTTAACTAAAAAGGCTGGAGAAAATATTTTTAAATTATCTCACAACATTAATTTATTTTTCATTACATCATAAAGTTCGAGTTGTTCAAGTATTATAATTTCCACTGAAATATTAACAGTGCTCAAAGTTAACGTAAAGTATACAATGTCGCGATATTTTTTTGATTGAATCATTAATAACTTGGTGTATTACGCTTCCGTCGTAAAATTGCATAATTCAGTATTAACTATTATGTAATCTCGGATAGCCAGATGGCGTAAATGAAAATATGGAAATTCAACAGTGGTATTAGCGAATGTAATATTTGGAGAAGGATAATAATCCCGAATGTAGAATGTGGTTACGGAATCAAGGAGCATGGATAATCTGTGGCGGACCACACTTTCCTATTCGATTCTGAGTGCAATCGGTTGCCTAACCACCAAATTAATCACTAATAAACCAACAATTAGATAATATCCTAAATTATAGTTTGATTATATTAAATATGTGTGTCGATCGCATCGTCTCACATGCTCCACTTCATTCAATAAATAATCCCCGTTTTATTCCCATGGCTCGGGATTTGAGTATGCACTTGCCGAGGGAGACAGGTGGGCCAAAACCCTAAACCACCTGCCGTTCTTTCGTTTTTTTGTTGAGCCATTCTCGAACTCTGACTTCTCTTTTTATACCTGAGGGGGAATACGATTATAACTCAACTCCTTTGTAAAGGAATCTCAAGGAAGACAGCCGAACAGCGTACCATTGTGTCCCGGCTATCATATTATTACCAGTCTCGATACCGCAGGTGATTCGAGAAATGTGCCCTTCCTTATCAACTGATAATAATTAAATAATTGTAAATATCATCCGCACGATGTTGTACACATGCGCTTTTTTATGACTTCTGCAAACATATGTCGCCGGTTATATATATATTTTTTTGCATCATGTGTGCGAACGTGTCATTATGAGACACAATTTGCACATGTTCAAAAAAAATTTTATCGATATAATAATATATTTTTCTTTTTTATTTTCAGGTATGTTGCGAAATTCTACGTATTTATTCAACACGAGATATTCAAATATATACGTATGTATAATATTTTTTATTTAAAATATTCTTAATATTATTTAAATTGTGTACAACCCCTGATTATTTGTGTGTGTATTTTATGATCAATGGAGACATGAGCGATATAGTGATTTTATTAATTAAACGCATCAACCTATTAACGACCGTGTTCATCTTATTTATATTTGTATTAAATGTATTAAATAAATACTAATAACAATTTTGTATTTTAAGAAAATATTTAGAAAATTAAAAAAATAATATTACAAAAAGTCCGTAGAAAAAAAACAAATCTTTTTTACGTTGACAAGTTCTAGTCGTTTTGTTTTAAGTGAACAATATCTCTCAGTATTTATTGTTAAGTTGAATTGCAATAACTCAAGAAGACAATACCCTTTATATCCCACTAAACACAAAGCATTTTTTGTGAAGATGATAGTCAATGGGTGTGGTTATTGGGTTTGTCTAGGCTTAGCCGAGTGTCATTTTCTTGTATCATTGTTAATAGACTAATTTTTTATTTGCTATTATAACTCGAAACATTTTTTTTATCTTCGAAATAATCTTGGAACTCAATTTTCGGTATATAGTTTAACTCTTAGTCGTTTAATTTATTTTTTTATATTTGGATATATGATATGTATAAGGAAATTGCAGAAAGGCATGTCCGGCGAATATAGATTTAAAAAATCGACCAGAACATAACCTCAAAAATCGTGGAAAAGCATATACATTTTATTTATGGGGAGATATTGCGAGAGTTTGGTAAGGTCCATGCCCTCAGCGAGTGAGAGCCTTGTGACTGGCAAAATGATGATGATGATGATGATATATTTATATATTAGGGATTATCTGATTCATGAACTATTTTTGTATTAAAAAAATGCACTCGTAAACTCGATTAATTTAATTTAAATAATAAATAAATTTAATAAATTGCTATTTATATTATAATCACCAGTTATATATAAATGTCATGTTATATTTTGTTGTCAACCAAAGAATATTAAGCTTTATTTCACGCAGCAACTTGAAAATGTGGGGTTTTGTAGAAAATGACGCTCTAGAAGGGTGAATATGCGTTATAGGAGGGTTGACTGTGCTTACCATTTTTATTTTACAATTAAATTTTCGCATATGTTGATTCATAAATTTGTTTTAAGTATCCAAGCCTGTCAGCTAATTGTCTAGGACAGGGGTGAGCAACCTTTTTTACAACGGGTCAGCTACTAAAAAAATATAATACAATCACTGAGTGATGAACTCAAATTATTTCTTTATTAACAAAATAATCATGTGGATAAAGGTTATTTTACCGATCCGTCACGACGGCTCGAAACCAAAAGCGTCGTCCGAAGGGGGTCTATTTTCCATTATAAATTATAAAATCCAAGCATTTCAACTTATAAAATATAAAAAATAATAATTAGCTTAGATTTTTTCAATAGCATCTTTTATTCTATGCTCTATTTTCGTATGTTAGCTTTTGGCTAATTGAATAAAAATGCTATGCAGTTCGTTCTTTATTGAAATGAGAGGTTTTATGGCTTATTTTACGTTCTTCTCAAACATTAATGTTTATATTTTGTTATTAATAAAATATTTTACTGATTCTGCTCTTTTAACTGATCCGTCACGGTGACACGAAATCAACCGCGTCGTCCGAATGGGGTCTATTTATAATGAAAAATAAACCCCAATAATTTCAAGTCAAGATATTGATGAAATCTTCATCAATATTTTGACTTTTCATAAATCGATCGAATTATAAAAACTTTAAAAGATTTTCATCAATCAGTTGATGATGATATTCAAGTTCTAGAAAAGAGAAATGTAAAATATAGTCGTAAAACGTTGATGGTGCCCTTAATTTTTTAATTGAGTAGAAAATATATATCAGCGGGGCATATACAGGTCTGCCCAATCAGAGCTTTACGCGGCAAACGAAAAGCGACCTTCTGTATATATGGAACTTACACTAATTTTTTTTTTATTGGAATGTGTGTTGGTTGTCTCGGTTGCTGCTAAGGACGAGCCGCTTTCTTTAAAAAAATATTTTATATATAAAATTTTAAAAATGTATTTTTTTTAGCAAAACCCTTCAATTTACTTCACGTTCGACTCAATATTGAAATACTTGAGATCTAATGGGATATTTCACCATTTGGTATGTCGCTATGAGAAAAGGGTAAAGAACCCGTGTCCCGATGATGGGATAAGGCATATCTTCGAATATTTTTATGTTTTATTCAGCACCCCGTTTTGCGCTCGCGTTATTCAATTTATTTTATTATGCAAATTTTTCAAACATTCTATTTATTATGTACAATTCTCGCGCTAACATTTTCGTTTTAAACATTGTGTAAATGAAAATGGAAATATTTAATTTTGTTCGTTCCCGCAGTGAATTTAATTTCGCGGAGCGTATGGAAATAGTATTACAAAACTTTCGTTGTACGTACTCACTCGTGTTATGTGAGTGTGTGTGTACATGTCGGATAAAAAGTATCCAGGATATTTTTGTCAGTCGTGTCGGGGGTATCCTCACTCTAGTTTTCCGCACTTTCGGCGTCTCCCTATACCCCGAACCGCCGCGTATATGTGTGTCAAAGTTTGGACATTACACATCCGTTTCCCACACATCGCAAAGGGACTGTAAATCCTACATTTAATTTCCGGATCATAATTTTACAAATGTTATATCGCGGGGCCCGCAATACATTTGCATCCAGCACATAAAACGCCATTTTGCACGGAAAATTCCGAACGAGAATTTTCCGATTCGGCGCCGAATATTCTTTGAGGCGGCGCGCTTTTGACGCGCCGAAGAATTTCTTCAAACGCATAAATTCAAACATCGGACACCGTTTAATTAAAGTCGGGGGTACGTCCGAATCAAAAATAAATTTTCGCGGAATTTAATTTGGAATTGTAAACGTAGGAACACCCATAATAACAAACTTATTCGAAAATATGTTGCGCGAGGCAAACAGTGAAGAGCGAAGCCGAACAAATATTCAGAGACTGTTACAGAAACAACGCGGTACACATCCTGCGGCAATGGATTAAATTTTAAAGTCGCTCCCCCTTCCTTATTCTATAATTATTGTTATTATTACGTCTGAAACACCACCGTGGTTGGTGAATACCTCAAGAGCAGGCGGGCTTCGTAAGAGGAAAAGGAATCAATATTACTCGACATCAATATTACGATAACCAAGCTGATGCTAATCGACAGTAGTAATCAGCTATCCAGATCTCTTAATCTTACGGATCTGGAGAGGGTTGAAGAATTTCTGTATCTGGGATCACCACTTATGAGTAACGGAAATTGTGAGCCAGAAATAAGAAGGCGAAGAGGGATGCCTAAAAATCATAAAACTGGTATTCTCATTTTTTTTTGCATAGTTTTTTTTAATTGCCGTTATTAATGCATATATTTTCTCTGTTTTTACCAAATTACTTTTACCCGGACGAACCGCGCTAACATTTAAAAATCCAGTCAAAGTTAAAGTTTTAGTTAATCAAATATACTCGCAAAATGGCAAATATATTATTTTAATTGCAATTTCCTTAATATATTTTTGAAAATAGATGATAAACGCTTTAATATGGTAACATCATCATCATCATCATCATAAAAATGCATAGGGAATGTATCCCTCACACTTACATTCCCCCAGTGTCAAACGGCGACACTGGTTATTTTTTTATTATTATTTCAATTGGATTGAGATTTATATTACTTGTTTCATTTGCTAGCCACAAGGGTTTCACTCGCTGAGGGCATGAGACTTACCAAATTCTCGCATGGCAGTCGAAGCCAAAGGAACCTGAGTTTCACACGTGACGTGAGGGCTCCCTTTTCGTGTCCATACCGCGGGGAACCGAGCCGTCTTGGTGTGCAGTTTTATGTAAAGAGTTTCCCTCTCTTGGTCATTGCTGTAATTGGACATACATCTTCTACCCTGTTTATATAAGATTTTACCCTCTCGACTGTGTTAAGGCAAGTAGGAGAGGGTTTGTCTCGCTATTCGTTTAATCTCTTCTCTAAGGCGTTGTCTGCTAATCAATGGCGTACGGTGGGTGTTGATGTTGGGTGTGCTGTATCTGGAAAAAAAAGAATAGAAAAAAGTAATGTAATTTAAAATGTATGTAATTGTGTGAAATAAAAAATATTAATAATATTTATCTTATCATCATAATTTCTATTCCGAAATGGAGTATTCAAAATTGTTTCAACATTATTGCTTATGATAACGATAAAATAAAATCTATAAATATAAATATTAAAATTAATAATAAATTATTATTGGTAGTTTTATATGTCGCGAGTCCAGTTTGCGACCGAGTCCAGGGCGCGTATAAGAGATCGAAATCGAGTATACGAATGTGCTGCTACTTAACAGCACGCCTTCGGGCGTTAAACTGCATACAACACATTAGTTTCGCTCGTTGAGACCCTACGCCCACATAGGCGACGGTACTGTATGCGGTCGCGCACGTTTAAGGTCGTGCAGCGGTCACAACGCACGCCTTTTCGCAATTATTGGTCAACAGATTAGGGTTTTCCTTCCGGTAAACAAACGTGTCTGTCCTAAAAGAAATGGGGAACGAAAGAGACAAACGACTTTTAACTACATGTCTCAAAAGGATTCTGCAATACTTCAGGCATCTCGCTAGAATAAACAAAAGCCTGGAGAAGCTCGTCGTGCTTGGAACCGTACAAGGTCGCAAGGGAAGGGGCAGGGCGTCACCGTAGTAGCTACGATGCGAGATGCAGAATACAGAGAATCCCAGAGAGTCAAAATCAAGAAGATTTGGAATAAGAATGGCCACGATCCTCAGGCATGAGGGCGCAGTATAATGAAGATTATTATTATTGTTACAGGAGTGATCAACCTTGAACTCGGATTCTATACATATTTTCCATTGAATAAAATCTACTTTTCAACCATTAAAACGCGCATATATTAAATTTCCTGTTATGATATCGTAAAGATTTTATTATCTCGATAAATAATTTAATATCGAATCTCGGTTTTGAGTGTTCGAATGATTGCCCTCTCCCAATTTCATAAATAATCTAATATACTATATATTAATGATTTATTTGACAGTCACAGGCATAAAAGAGATTATAACATAAAATAGGATCGCTCTGATCGAGAATAGTATTATAGTAATTATTCTTGACGTTTATTTCGTGTTAAAAATGCATTTTATTGCATCACGCGTACATTTTTAATATGGAGCGTGATTCTCAAATATTTGTCAATAGATTTGATAATATTTTATAATGTGTCGTTGTTTTGGATTTTTCTACTAATCAATATGACGAGTACTAATCAATATAACGTTCTCGGCGATGTATCGCTGCAGACTGAGCTCTCGCAGCACGTGTCCCTTGCACGTTTCACTCGCACTCGGCACATCGTACTGGATGCGAGTAAGAAAAACATCACGCGTGGAAACAGCAGCGAATATTGTTGTTTTTATTTTTTGCAGACAATAAAGTACAATGGTTATTTAAAATATCTATTCTTTAGACTTTTTTGGACAAATAAGTTTGTGACATACAGGATTTATATACCCCATTAGCACAACAGTAGGGTTGTTGATTCTACTTTAAAATATTTTATAACACTAAAAACAAAATTGTTGGAATGTTTTTACATAATAAACATTATATTTATTTTAAATTGTCTCATTTCTCAAGAAAAAATAACAAAAAACATGATTTGTTTTTTGATTAATTTAAATATAATCGACGCAATACAAACCGTTATTTTTTCGGTTCAGTTTGATTAAAATATATTTTAATTCAATACTTTTTTATGTTTTAAGCATCGAATCACAATAAACTGTTTTTTACGGTTCAGCTCATGATTTTGTTCCGACAAATATAACGGTTTTCGGTTCGCAGCCTTGATTTCTTGATCAATATTAATTTTGTTACAACGCAATATTCTAAATACCATATCTTTATCTCTTAAATGTAGGCAAAACGTCGTTGGTTGTTGGGAGGCAAAGGCATCATGACAAGGAAGGAATTGGATAGCACAAACCTTATACAATAAACCCTTATATAGCGCATATACCTCATCATCTGCCATATAGAAGACTAGGAACCTATACAAAATCTGTATAGGTGTAGGTTTTTTATTGTATTTTGTAAATTGAATCAAGATTTTTTTCAATCACATATTTTAAATTTCTTTGTTTTATTTTTAGTTTGTTTATGGGTGTATTTTATATTTTGTTGTCAATCAAAGGTCATTGACCTTTATTTCAAGCGGCAATGCACTTATTATTATTTATATTTGGTGTTAAGAATTTAACATTTTGTAGAAAACGGGCCTCAAAAGGGAGCGCTTTATGAGGATCTGTTGCACATGCCGCTCTATAGCAGGGAGCGTAATAGAAAGGTTGACTGAAAGCCAAAAAATATTGATCGTAAAAAATCCTTATCGTTGAGACATAGATATGCAAACAATTATTATATGTATTTAAAAAATATAAATACTTGCACGTCGTTAATGTGTTAATTTTACGCTCATTACGAAGCAGATTTCGCGTAAAAACCTTTTCATTCAAGAATGAATCGATTCGTAGAAAAACCGCAGCGTTTCTTCAACTGTGCACTGATAATAATAAATTAATTTCACATTAAATATTTTTTATTTAACAAATAAATCGGTAGCCCTTATTAAAAAATGTTTATTATTTGCATGTGTATGGATCCTTTGATGGAATACACTTTTCACTTCTCGCAAAATTAGAATATCAACGTTATATATTTTGCACACAATTTATCATAAACTGTCAAGCAACTGCCCGATTAGGGATAATAGATATACGAATTTTCTTTCGGAAAAGTCTCAAAGGCGAGCCCGCCCCGGCACGGAAATATATTATGAAAATTGTATCATAATCCCCCTAAGCATTTTCATATGTTTATAATATCGGTCCAGTGCTAAAATTTGTTATCTTGCCCTTCGCATCTCCTTTGATCTCTGCGTCCGGCATGAATTGGAGAAACGAACCGTTGAGGTCAAATATGGACCGATAACCCTCAGCAGTCCCGAAGGGCCCCGTCGACTCCACCGATTCGGCTAATCATGAATTCAGGCATCAAATTGCTTACAACAACATTTCTGGAGTCCCGCAACAACAACAAAAAATAAGTTATGCCGGCTGCTCGTTGTTTGCGTTTAATGTAAATTTTATTACATGCCAAAATTTAGCATTTTACAACAAAGGTTTAGTAATTATATTAGACAAAATGTTTTGCTTTACACGGTCCCGCTACGATTTTGGACGGTTAGTAATCTGAATAATTTCGTGTAGCGATTTGTATACGTTTAAAAGTTTATCGGAACTGTTTATTGTTGCAGATCGTTGTATCTTCTGGACATGCAAATGTAATATTTGCTCAATCAACACGCCATAAATCCCCGGCCCTTAGCTCCGAGCCCACATGCCGCGGTGTGGTTTCTGCCAATTAAATATTCCAATATGTTCTTGTATAATCCACAGAGGATAGAGGAATAATTACAATGCACACAGTCCCGAATTTGGAATTGCGAGGAGTGACAGCTCTGCCCCACTAACAAATGTACGCCCCCTCCTAACCCGTGTCTACAAGATGAGACCTATGGTTTTGTCAAAGTCGGTAACCTTAAACAAATCCCAGCCGTGGACCTACATTATTGATTTAGTCTAATGTCTATATCTATACATGTATTAGGGGTACCCATAAGTAATGTCGTTTTTTTCAATGAAATTCAAAACATTCTTATACTTTATTTAACTTTTCTTATACAAAATAATTCCCCAATATAACCTTCTGCCATCTTTCTTTCAAATCATCCATGCCCTTCTTGTAAAACTCTGCGGGTTTGACTGAAAATAGTCTGAAAGAGCTGTATTCACCTCTTCTAAGGAATTTAAAGTTTGATCTCTTATAAAATGTTCCATAGAACGAAATAAGTAAAAATCAGATGATGCGAGATCTGGCGAGTATGGAGGATGCCACGTCAATTTCGCAACATGATGTCACGCGTGAGTATGTGTGGGACCCAAACCTTCTTTTTGAATCATTCCCAACTTCTATAGGATCATCTGAGTACTGGACCAGGATGTACCGACCTTTTCCGATAATTTTTCAATGGTCAGCCATCGGGTCGTCTTCGATTGCAGAATTCACGGCTGCTTCATCCGCCTGGACGGTTTTAACAGTCTGAAGGACACTATTTTAAAGGTGGCGCATAGAAAAAACGACATTTCTTATGGGTACCCCTGATATATACACGTCAGTGCGAATTTATAAAAATAATGTAAGATTATTTTCCCCGGGGACCATTCCACTCGTCGAACACTGGCCATAATAGCCTGGCAGTGCTCGTAGTCGGTTCGATAACTTGTAATTTTCCATTTCGATGTTACCCCGGGGAATAAAAATACGCAGTTGCATCCGTGGCATGTGCTGCTGATTTAAACTTTGAAATAAGATAATAATAATACTGGCTAGATTAATTTTTCTCTCGTTTTTTCTCTCTTCTCGCGTTTATTTTGTATGAAAATAGACCCCAAAAATTTCAAATCAAGAGTTGATAAGTTCTTCGATAATATGTATTAGTATAAAAATCAAAAATATCGTTCTAATATTGATTTTTTCTACTAATTAATGCGACGCAGAGGTGACTGAAACTCGCTCCCAGTTAGACACACGTGGGTTTTTCTATTTGCACAACACGATATTTTTTCTCGCTCCCACTCACATATGCGCAATGTTTTTTCTCGCTCATATCCAGTGCGGAGCAATGAAAAACATCGCACCTGTGCCATGGAAAACTATTTTTTTTTTGTTTATTTTTCGCAATTGCAGACAATAAAGGTCAATGATTATTTATATTTATTCTTGAATTTAATTTAATTGTCACTTTTAAAATATAATATTTTAATTTTTAATCATCCGCAGCATCCCTAAATATTATATTTCAACCGCGAACCACCACTGTTTAATAACATCACAATAATTAGTCGATATCTTATTCTATTTTTTAGCATTCTACAAAAGTCTCCCGTTAATGTTTTATGCATCATTCTGTAGTATTAAAGTTGAAAAGATATCAAGACTATTATCACGCTATAGAAATCCGTCTTATAGAAAACTAGGCACCCATACGACATTTGGAGTTAGTTTTTTTATTTATATTTTGTAAATTGCACGTAGTCAATACATGAAACATTTTTCCATGCGCGTATTTTAAATAACTCTAATTTATTAACCAAAAAAACATTTAAGAAAGCTCTACAGGGGGGACTGTCGTACACGCACTCTACGGCAGGGAGCGCTATAGAAGGGTTGACTGTAAGTATTTCTGAAAGATGATCCTGTTTATACGTTGAGTTTATTTTAAATGTATTTTGTTATTGTAAAACCTAAATATATAAATAAATTTGGTCTCTAACGTATTTCTCACCACAGAGACAGTATACCGCGGGAAGGAAAACCCTAATCTGTTGACCAATAATCGGTCTAATCTCGATACTTTCGCTCCTCTTCCTTCTTTCTAGGGACCCCTCTTTGAGGAGGTCTTTCCCATGATGAAAGTATTGTTATTGCGCGACAGGGCTAATAATCATTTGCGACAGAATAAACGAATACCGAGACAAACCCCCTCCTACTTGCCTGAAGACAGTCGAGAGGGTAAAATCCGATACCAACAGCGTAGAAGATGTACGTCCAATGACAGAAATGGCCAGGACGGCTTGGGTCCCCGCGGTATGGACACGAAAGGGGAGCCCTCACAATCACGTGTGAGACTCAGGTTCCTTTGGCCTCGACTGCCATTCGAGAGTTTGGTAGGGCCCATGCCTTGTGGCTGGGGAATGATGATGATGTTGATGATAGAAAGATAAGAGAAGAGTTTTCCTTCAATAAAGTTTAATAAAATGGCGTTTGAGGGGCGAATATATTAAGCATTATCATTTGAAATAAAACTTTGGCATCATAAAATAATTGCGATTATTAAAAATCTCTGAATCATCAGTAACAATAATGTTTTATGCCAATGTACGTTTCATCAATAATCATATTATATTTATTAAATGACAGAGGTAGATTAAAAAATATATATACATATACAGTCAACCATTCTATAGCGCAAAGATTGGAACCATGCTATAAAAACCCGCCCTATAGAAGGTTAAAAACAAATACAAAATTTAGAGTTGTTTTTTTATTAATTGACCGAATTTTATATATCAATTTTTTTTCTAATCACATATTTAAGATGATCTTGTTTTATTTTTTACTTACTTAGCCAAGGGGTATGTAAGTGGATGAGACTCAATACCAGTTTTATAAAAATATTTATGTAGGTAGTTTATCTATCCTGCGTTGAATAAATAATTATAAATAAATAATATAGATTTCTATCCAACTGAACTAATATTAAAAATTAACGAGTGTCGTGGTTTGACACTGGGACAATGTAAGTGTGAGGGACGCATTTATCTTGCATTTCTAAATATGATGAATAAACAACTTAACATTAAGAGCTTGCTGATTGAATGATGTTCTCGGTTTGATGATAGTTTTATGTTAAGTAAGAAGTTCATACGGTATTTGACGAGACATTGACGACACTAACTCCCGTAACGTGTTAATTCAAGTTATCGTGTGGTTATTTTCCGTTATGCTCCAAGTATTTTTTTCGAATAATTGCAATCATTACTCTAGTTTACACACGCTTTACGTTGCTTAATCTCTATGCGATAAATAAAATTGATATAATAAGTGGGCGTGCAGATTGACAATCGCCGATATACATTTTTTTTAATTCATTATCTGTCCACGCTGTACGATCTATGATTATTTTTTTATTAGTTTTTTTGTATCTTTACGCCTTTGACAAAAACACATTAACAAATACATTAAAATTAATGCGTATCCATAGAATATATATATGTATACGATCATTATGCACAATTTGTAAATTTCTAAAGCTAAACTCGGATTTATTTATTGCCGATAGTTAGCCGCGATAAAATCGATAATTTATTAAACACAGGTGGTTATGCAAATTGTCGATTGTATTAGTCAGATATACGGCATTAGAATCAATATGATTATTGCGAATTGAAACCGGCCTATTTATGGAAAAGTTGTCGGATACGATCGCACGGAATTGATTTCAGCATGAGGCTTCCTCGTATGAATTATGAAAATACTCACACAGTATATATTCTCGTCTAACATATAATGCTTAACGGTTGATTCATTCGTGCGTCGGTTTGTATGTGAACTTATTTTTTTTTTTGCTTTATTGTTGTGTGTTTTATTATACTTGGGAATTACTGTGAATTTCAATTATAACACTAATCAATTTAGTGAGGGTTTCATGGGAATTTATTAGAGTCGCAGTCGTCGTGTTTAACAATGTAATTTTTAATGGCGTATGATAATTTTATTATGTTTTCCAAACGTGGGACGACAACTCTGATTCAATACCTTAATCCACTTAGGAATTCCGTCCAAGTCTAATTGGAACAGATGGCTCGTTACAGGGTTTGAAATTGACAAAATTGTTACCCAAAGTCGACGCAATGTCGCACGAAATTTGGACCTCGTCAACAACTATCGGCTGCTGAAAAAAATATATACAATGAAATCTCGTTTTTACGTTTTTGAAGGGACCGATAAAACAAATACGTAATTGAATAGAAAACGTAGATAATAAATAGCTTAAAAATATTATGTAATTTGTTTGAAATAATACATAAATTCAATAAATCGCTAAATCCATTTTATCCATTTTCAAGATAGATACTACGCCCTATAGAAGACCAGAGAATATGTCATTTGAACTTGAATATGTTGCGTTTTGTGGAAAACGGATTGCTAGAAGGGAGCGTTATAGGTAGGGCTATAGCACACGCTGTAGAAGGCTGCTCTATAGCAGGGAGCATATTTTGAGGGTTGACTGTATTAGAATAGAATCCCGATTCTTATCTCTGAATATCTGTATATCTGATAGTATGATACTTAACCTATTGTATTTTATATAAAATATATCATATTTTATTTAAAATATAAAAAATATAGTGCGAGGAATAAATACTAATTAATAATAACAATAAAAAAATAAGTGACAAGAGACACGTGGCTCAATGAAGCTGTGAGTCAGTATGACTGCGCTACGAGTCAGTATGACTCCACCTAGTCGTAGTGCGATTAGGCGCTTAGCGACGAGATCCCCCCCTCGCACTCTGCTACCGCCCCGCACCCGTCCAATACACGACGCTGATAGCGCTTTTTAACTACATCGCACATCACAACCAATAGGTATATATATTTTAATATATCAACATATATTGCGAAATAATACAAAGCCTACCAAATAACTTTTAACAAATACGTGTCGTTTGCGATAAATATACAGTCAACACACCGGTGTGACCATAGCGAAGCTAAAGAGCGTTTTCTTAGTCGTCTGCTGATACTTTTTTTTAAATATAAGACTTTAGATTAAACAAAATACATTGTTTTTGAAAAGATCGATAAAAAAATACGCAATTATAGGGAAAACGTAGTGTATGGAATATAAAAAGAAATTAAAATTATTTTTTATTTAGGTAATCATGCAAATCGGTTTGGTACATATTTTTGTTTTTATTTTACAGCTCCTTCGATATTATAAATCGATTAGAATGTTTTGTCTTGTACTTTTCAATGCTAGTAAAGTAGTTTTTAAGGTCCTCAATATGTCTCATAGCATCTTTGTTTGTTGGAATTGGATGGATTAAGTTAACCTCTTATTTATCAGTCATTTATTCCCAGCCATCAATAGCATTGTGCGTCGTAATATCTTATACTAGTGTTTTTGATCAGACTCCGCTGAGGCTCTCATCTCTAGCATCTTGTTCCTTTTTTTAATCGTTATTTTTTTGATTTCACTCCATGACCTAATAGTCTAATGCATTGCATCTAAAGTATAGTCATTCTAATTTTGATAATAATTTAAGTCTTTGACTCAAGTCCATTGGCTGCAGTTTACTAGTACATTTTAAAGAGAAAAAGGCTAATTTTATATTTCTCAATGCTGAATTTGTTAGATGATTAGGGCATTTATCTAGGAATAAGATAATTTTTCTTTTTTTAGCTCCCATCAAAGAATCTAAGCTTCAAGTGGTCCATCCTTTTTTATTTGCAACATATTTTGTCGATAATGACATTTTTGAAGCACTGAGATTTTTGTGCTTTTCCTATTACTAATGCCAGAAACTTCTCACTGCCTTCTGAATTTGTAATCAAAAAGACAGTTGGCCTGTTTTTATTTAATTTTTCTTTATGACAAGTTTTACCCTTAAAGGCGAATGTCTTCGAGGGAAGAACATTGAAATACAGTTCTGTTTCATCAGGATTAAACATATCTCTTGGAGCATAGTCTACAATTATAGTAGGAACATCCGTCAGCTTCCAATCTTCAGTGATGTTCAAATCAACTCTTCGAAATTTCCCGCTGACTGATCTATTCACCATAGAGAGCCTCTTCTTAAAACGATTTGATGCTGTAAATCCTTCGTTATTATTTATCTAATATCTCTAAATTATGGAGTATTGACAACGTAAAAACGTATTCATAAAGTAAAAATTGAACGCAAATAGCGAGAAAACGTAAAATCCGGGCATGTAAAAACGTGGTTTCACTGTATATATAATAAAAATAATATTTCTGACAATTTAATAATTTTACGCGACGCGTGACTAAAAAGCGAGAATTATTTCTCGGGAGTTTTTCATCCTTTTTTAATATTTCATCATCGCGTCTAGAAAATTTTATTCAATAAATGCTGAAAAAAAAAATATATGTATTCAAAAAGGATAAAGGAAAAATGTGAGAGTATATTTTACAGCGTTTATTTTTTTTCTCAATCCCCCCCGTTTATTTTTTTTCGGTCTTTTCATAATATTTATAACGCTTGACCCGTATAAATTTTCCAGAAGTGGAAACTTTCTGTCCACGTCACGTTGCTTAACCGCATCCTGCAATTTTTTTTTGGCGATACGTATTCATGAGCACTGCGGTCTCTCTCTCGCTTATTTTTCGTCTGCTTTTCGACGACGTTGTCGACACAGGCAAGACGTCCTAAAACGTCCTCTTTATTTGTACAGACATAAACGATAACGGCCCGTCTGTGAACAATTTTAATATGCAGACTTTTTCTGCGTTTTATTGCCGAACAACCATTTAACCCTATGCATTCGAGTGCCGAATCCCGATTTTTTTTATGCGTCATATTTCGAAATGTGTACCGGGGAACGGGGGGGGTTCATTTGGAAAGCAGAAATCAGCATAGTTTTCCATAAGCCAGACCGCTCCGGGGGATAATTTATGCGGCGTCTGGATCTGAAGCCGGGGCTTCAGGGGCATCATAAGGATTTCGACGCCAGATTTGTGGAGCTGCAATTCAAATCGCGTCGGATTAAAATCTTTAACTTTTATAGTCACCTCGCTAGGTTTAATTTTGATTTAATAACGGACACGTCGGTATTTCGTCCTGGGGAATATAAACCAAAGCTAGTGGAATTTGGCCTGGAATCAATTTTGATTTCGTGGAAAGTTGTGCGAAACACTCGGATGGTATATACTGGCTTTCAAGTAATCTCGCTTAATTTCATACTCAAAGTGGAATTTGACACATTCTCCGAATTCTACATCAAACAATGTCGAATGTATACAAATTTGTTTAATTAAATATTTCCGAGCGACAAATAATTTGGCGAGTTTTTAATAATTTATACCACCAAGCATATTTTTTTTAACTAACAGTGCTTTTTATATCATTTTTTGACTCTCAAGCACATGCGTTACCTGAAACGATCTATTGTTCTTATGATTATAATGCGCGATAAAATAAATTATGCTGTATTAGAACTTAAATTAAATATGTTTATGATGGAATTGTATAGTAAGTAGTGTTTATTAAAACGTAAAGCAGTAAAAAAACGAATATTGCTACAATCAAACTTATGTATAAACTTCAAAATCAAATTGACCTAAAATTGCAACGTTCTCAAATATTAATTCGCTAATTAGAAAAATTAATAACGAATTCTTAAGCAGAAACACTAATAATAGTAAAAATACATTACGCCTGTTTTTCGGAAACAGATAATAAAAATTTCTTATATTTTAGCTATTAAAATTTGAATTACAGTACACCCTCTTATAACGTACACTCCTATAACGTCCCCCCCCCCCTTTAAAATTTGCGGCAGTTTTTTTCTATAACGTCGATCCCCCCTATAACGTATATTTTTTTAAACGCTTATTAGAATTTTCATAAAATGAACTAATAAAATGTAGCGTTGATCCTTGATAATGTCCGTTGCGGAAAGATTACGTCAGCTAAAATATGAAAGGATATCGCTGATCCAATTCATTTGCGCTGATAAACACGTAAAAATGTGGAAAAAAGAAAAATGAAAACGTTTTATTTACTGATTTCCGTCAAATCAAAAAATAAAATTGAAAAACTTCAACCCGCTATAACGTGGAACCTATCTTGACGTTATAGGGGGTTTACTGTACAGTGGAACCCCCAATTAAGCCAATTAAGCGCTGAGTTGAAATATTCGCCGCAAATCCCCCAATTGCGCGGTCGCATTCACAT